>CAODLS012960364.1:0-24895 GCA_948243855.1 Flueggea neowawraea
TTCTGTAGGATTTAATCTTCACCCTGAGGAACTTGAGCGCTGGTTTACAAAAATTGATCATATCTTTGAACATACCCGAGTTCCACCAATTGGGGAAGTTCTTACTCCATTTTACAAAATAAGTGTGGATAAAGAGCAACGGCACCATCTTCCAATCGTTAGTCGCATAAATTACAAGTAATGGGAATGCAATTTATTTTTTTTCCTAAAAAACACGATGGCATTATTTTCTGTCAGTTTCATCACATCAACTTGCCTTGATTATTTATATTAATCATATTTTCTTTACTTCCTCTCTTTTAGTGTTCATTTTCTGTTAGAATCTAGTTTTTCATAAATAAATTATCTTTTGCAGTTTCTCAGTTCATGCAATACAAATGGGCCAAAAGGTTACAACCATTTTTGAGCAGGCGATCAACGTTTTAGCTCGCAAGGATGACGTGTCCGGCAACAGGTCAGTATCTACAAATTTCTTTTTCCCCAAATTTCTACCCACTGGGAAAAAAACCCCATCATGTGCATTAATTTTTATTAGATCTTCTATTCTGGATATATCTCTTCTAATTTATTAAATATAAATTATGTAGCTTAAACTAATATTTAGATCTTGTGACAGTCCAAAACTTAGTTTTTTCTCTGCTCTTTACATATGTTACTCGATCATTGGGATTGCAATGTCTGTGGTAACATATTTTGTTAGTTGGTCTCTAACAAAAGACTCAGACACAATTGCTGTCTTTTGGGGGTGTAGAAAGCAAGCAAAAAGTTTCTCTGGGAAATGTATGAATTTGCTGTGCACTTTAAAACGTCTTAATCTGAATAGCTGCCACACTTTTTCTTTTTATTTCTCAAACTAGGGTTCAAGAAATTGTAACTTCTTGAAAATATTTTATTTTTGTTTTCTTTATGGAGATATATTTGGAAAATCAAACTCCAATGCAGGTGCCGTCCTCTTGTTGGTATGTGAAACGGTATGTAGAGGAAGGTTTAATAATATGGATTCGAGTATTCAATATGGAAATTTGTGGTGGTCAAAATATGCTTCACGCAAGGATGATGTTGAAGTTCGCAAGACAATTTATATGGTCTCACGGGAGTCCATGAAATGAGCTTTCAGCATGAACAATATATATGCTGATAACGAGAAAATGGCTTCTAGCCCATTTGGAGTTAAACTCACAATGTAATGGTATTGACAGAAATCGTATCCCTTCATTGAAATTATGAATGCAAGCCGAAAATGCTGCTCCATGGGATACTATTTATTAAATATAGAAATCATTTTTGATGTTATAGATTCTTTGGGATGTAAATGGATCCTTCTACTAAAGTTTTGGCGGTGATTTTGAAAATAAGGAGGAAAAAATAATTTAAGCATTTTCTTTCGATAAGATGATCACCACTATTTCAATCAAAGCTGACAGTGGGAAATACTAATAATTCTTATGAATTAAAGAAGATGTTAACGGAAGGAATTGAATGCTGTTGGAAGGCTTTCCTGTTCATATTTTGTCTCTTGCTAAATTTATTATTTTGGCTTGGTTTATTGTTGACAGGGATGATGGGGATATCATGTGGCAAGTGGATGTGGATATGATGGGTCTTCTTTTTGGCAGTCTTGTTGAATACCTTCAACTTGAAAATTCATATAATATTTTCATTTTGAATCCCAAGAATGTCTCAACAAGACCAAAATATGGGTACCGGTGAGTTATTTTTTATGTTTAAATCAACCTTGAGGCTCTGTTATGATCAATTGGGATAGTTGATTTGGATGATATCTTCATCATGGTGTACTTTCTGTTGAGAACGCGATGGATGGGCATCTTGCTGTGCATTAGAACCATTTTTCACATTCTATCTTTCAATTTTCAGTGCCATTAATATGCTTTTTCTAAGTTTAATTCTTATCGAGTTTGTATATAACTTGCTCATCCTTATTTGGCTTGTACTTCTTTATCCCTTTGTATTTTCTGAATGGCAGGAGAGGTTTATCAGAGTCAGAAATAACTTTTCTAAAAGAGGTATTTCTTTTTTGACTTTTTGGTCTCCTGTTTACACATTTTATTTTTTATTTTTTTTTTGATTTAGCATCATATCTATTGTTTAAACATTTTTTTTATTTGTTTTTGATTTAGCATCATATTTATTGTCAGCTTAGTTGTGATTAATATAATTTTGGCTAGAACCAACATTTTGGGTATATTGGTTGTGTTCGAAACATGAAATTTGCTGCTTGTTTCTTATGGTTATTGCTATTTATGTTATTTCTCCGATGTCAGTATTTTTTAGAATTGGTGATGAAATATATTTTGTTCTTTTTGTTTCATGGATTGTCCAGAACAAGAGTCTACAAACAAAAATTCTTCAGTCTGGAAGTGTTCCAGAAGCTGCGCTTGGTATGAATCTTCTTACTTTTTTGGTTTAATTACCTCTTCAGCATGTTTATTCATTTTGCGCATTTGTGTTTTATGTTTGCATATCAACAGGTTTTAGTTAATATGTCTCCCTGTTCTTCTGCCATTCTCCATGTTTGAAAAGTGTCAGTAGGGAATTTGTAGTTTGACTTTGTTATCATCTTGGTTCTTTAATTTTGTGATTTTTAACCAAAAGAATGCTTTGTGCTGTTTAGTGTGTAGACAATAGTAAATAGTAAAGTACTTTTGTTAAAAAGTCATGCTGTGGTATCTCTTTGTGATTGGTATTTATGGTCCCTTCATTTTATTTGCTTCCATGCATTTATGTTCGCGAATAGTGAGTAATTCTTTAGATTCTATAGTTTGATTTACATGTCTTAGCTTATTCAAATCTATTTTACCAATTAGTTCTTCATTATTATTTATTTAAGCTCTGTCATGGGATTTAAGTGTGTACTAGTGGGTGGAACTGAAATTTGTTATAGATTGTATTCGGAATTTGTATGGAGAGTTACTTCCAAATTGTCTGATTCAGGCGCTGGAAAAAAAGCGTTTCGAAGTTTTCTAGTTATATGACTGAAGTCGTAATCATAAAGTTTTGTATTCTCTCTCTAATTGAAGTGTCCTGGAAACAATTTTGCAGAGCTTGATAAGCTGAAGAGACCTTTGTACACAAAACATCCAATGACCAAGTTTGCTTGGACAATTACCGAAGACACTGATACAGTAGTGCTCTTTTAGTTTGAATCCTTAAACCTGTGTTATAGCTTTTTGTATATGTTGTGTACGTACCTGTCAGAAGTTTTAATTTTGCCTATGCACGTGCATTGGATGTCAAAACCAAATTTTGTGTTGAGATGATAATAGCATATTAATTGTTAAAATTATATGCATAGCGGAACAGTTTTGGTTCTCAATGTTGCTTTCTGCTACAGCTTTTCAGGGAGAAAAGTTGGGTTATTGCTTTTAGTTTGTTAAATAATACTTGACATTTTCTTGATCCTGTAAATTTTGATCTCGTTTATTGGTAATTGATATGTATACTCTTTTATACACAGGGAATTTAATTGTGCCCCTTTAAAAATTAGAAGGTCTTCTATTGATATTTGATTAATACCCCTTTTGGCATCTGGTCACCAGTCACTTCTTATCAACTTCTGATCTTAATTTGCTACAATTATTCCTCCATAGGAGTATGATGAGATGTACTTATCCATTTAATACCTGAAAAAGAAAAAATATTGGTGTAGACCTTGTTTCATTCTTTCTGAAAGGAGATATTATTACAGACTTTGCAATATTAAGTGGATTATAGTTGAGAATTTCATAAGGAAATAGTTTTTAAAATTTTTGTTCTTTATTAAGAACTGAACCCTTTATTGAAAACTTTCTGGAGAAATTTTTGTCCCATTTATTTTACTTTTCTTGTCTTTTCTTTTTATCTTCATATGATTTTTATAGGCCTTTGGTAGTGATAATGTTTTAAGAATGTTCTTTCCAAGAATTAGCCGTGAATGATCATAAATTTTATGTAGAACTTTTTAAATACTTTCTAGTTATGAAGACATGGTATTCCAACCATCTGCCGGAATGTCTTGGTTTATTACAGTGATACAAACTGATTATAATTTTTACAACTTTTTTCCAAATTGCTTAGATGAAGGACCAGATATATTAAAATTATACATGTGAAAAAACTTGTTTAGAGATTGGACAGCATACTTATTGCGTTAAAGTCATTCTATTATTAATAAGAAATATTTCAATAGGTGGAATGGTACAACGTTTGCTATGATGCACTGAGTAATATCGAGATGTTTTATAAAGGAAAGGAGACTTCAGATATTATTCAGAGCAAAGTTCTACAGGTATTCTATCCCCACTGGCAGCACCTGATCAACTATAGACTTTATAATATTTTTATTTTGTTTTCCATCTGCAGACATTTCTTCTGCCTGCAGAGGACAATTTTGTTTTTCATTTGTACTTGAGCGAACAGAATGAATAATGATTTTGGGACTTTTATATTGGTTCTGTAACTCATTTTTCTTCTATTACTTGTATCCCAAGTTATTGAATGGAAAGAACGAAGATATGAAGCTTCTTCTCGAAAAAGAGTTGAACTCTGGCGACTTCAGTGATTTTCATGAGGATTGTCTGACAGATACATGGATTGGAAAGGGAAGGTGCAGATCTTTTGCCGAATCCTCTTACTTTGAATTCCTTTTTTTTTTAACTGCACATACATACATAAGTTATGTTACAGATGCTTAATAGAATTTTCTTCATCAGGTGGGCTTTTATTGATTTGACTGCAGGCCCTTTTTCATGGGGTCCTGCTGTTGGTGGAGAAGGCGTGCGCACTGAACTTAGCTTACCAAATGTGCAAAAGACCATAGGGGGAGTTGCAGGTACTTTATCTTCCACTTGCCTAACCTTAGAACTCATATCTTTTTACCATCTTATGCTGTTACTGATAACATGTCATTGTTTCTGTGATTGGCACTTTTAATTTGGTTGATGATGTCTGATTTTTTTTTCACTTTTTTTATAAAAAAAAATGTTGTCCCAGCGGCTAAGGGGAAAAGAAGTTTTAACTCTTTTAGACCTCTTGTTTTTTTTTTCTTTTATCTTATACCTTGCATGTCAGGAGGAATTTATTTTTATTTATACAATTTCTGATTTGAGTACCACTATTTTGTGTTTTATTTGTTTATGTTCTTAATTGGGCTGAATATTTATGTTTATGCAGCCTGTACTTTTGTGCTGCTGGTTCTCAAAGATGTGTCTTTTTCTGTCACATACAGAGATCTCAGAAGATGAGGCTGAAGATCACTTGCAAGATGCAATTCAAGAAAAGTTTGCTGTATTCGGAGATGTATGCTGATGAGTTGGTTATATAGGAACTGTTAGCTTTTTAAATTTATTAATTTCTGGATATAAACTTTGTTGACATGGGCACTGCTTATCTCAAATGGATAATTGGCTCACCCACTTCCTTTTAAGGCTGTTTATTATAACTTCAGGATGACTATTTCTTTATGGGTAGGTAAATATGGCTGAATGGTACTATTATGTACCATAAATCTATAGTCTAAGATCTGTAATTGAACTGGGATTATAATTTTAAGCTGGCAATTTTAATGTACATGGTCGAATGCTGGCTTTTTGGAAATAAATTGATTACTTAGGTATTGAAATTTGATTTATTTGAGAATAAAACTTTATTTCTGCCTGTCCCTTTTTGTCACATGCAATCTTGGTAAAATGCGGGTTGTGGTGTAATGTTCCAGATGCTAAAATGTTATTTTAATGGGCTTATTTAATTTTGAAGCGAACAATCATGCTACATAGGTGATCAAATTGCTCATATATCATCTTTTGATGCAGAAAGAGCATCAGGCTATTGACATCCTTCTAGCAGAGATTGATATATATGAGCTTTTTGCTTTCAAGCATTGTAAAGGAAGGAAAGTTAAGCTAGCACTTTGTGAAGGTAATCTTCTTGTTATCTGTCAGGCAAGAGGACTCTTCTTTAGTTCACTTGCAGCATGAATTTTTTTTCTTCTTCAGTTTGGACATAGCAAATTATTGGCTGTATGAGGTGAAAACGTATGTACTGAAATTTTCTTTGGTTTGGACATAGCAAATTATTGTATGTATGGTTTCAAATTACATGTACAGTTTTTGGTATGTCGTTGTGTATAAGATTTACAATTATTAAAGATCATTAGTTTGCATTTATGACATGTATGTTTGGTCGGAAAAAAAAAATCTAAATCATTTTGTATAATTATTTCAGAGCTTGATGAGAGGATGAGGGATTTGAAAAATGAGCTTCAGTCCTTTGAAGGTGAGGAATATGGTGAAAGTCATAAGAGGAAGGCCATAGATGCATTAAAAAGAATGGAGAGTTGGAATCTTTTCAGTGATACTCACGAGGTATGCTGCTTCATCATTCTGTTAATCTTGTTGTGGTGTTTCTTTCGGCTTGTTTCTATTGGATAAAACTCATAGATCTTCATATTTCAGAAAACACAATACTTGTTGATATATATTAAAACCTTCAGCAAGACTCATGTTTATAATTTTATTTTTAGTTCCATTGGTGAATTGTGTCGGTCAATAAAATCAGATAATCTGGGTCATGTTTGTAACACGAAATTTGGATATTGTCTCAATTTATAGATTTGCTAACTAATAAATGATTCGTTTCCTGCACAACGTGGCCTTTCGAGTAGAAGAGTTACTTTTGTCTATTTTGAAGGAAAAAAGATATTTATTGAAGTAAGGTGGAGCTGGTTTAAGAGTTAGGGTCAACTTAGTGGGTTTTGAAATTCTAGTGTGTCATTCCAAGACTATCACATAGTACTGTCCATGAGCTTTACTAGAGTTGTCTCTAAGGTAGATAGGTTTATTAGTCTGAAACCTTGTGGGGATCTGTTGACCAAAAAAGGTATAACACAGCCCTTAGGAATTGAACGTGAGATCTTTAAGTTGCTTGGTGAAATTATTACATGATATTTTACTCTTGTTGCATGTTGAGTCATTATAGTAAGAATATTACTAATTTGTATAGGTAGAAACTCTTAGAGACAGAGAATGGGGGCTGGGAACTGGCCAGAATGGTTGGTTTGATCCGTTGCTGTTGGTTCTGATGGAGAGACAATGTCAAGCTTATTATGGCGTGCATTGTTTCAATAAGAGCCAATATCTATACTTTGTAACAAATGATAGTTTAATTGTTACAATTCTTGTTAATTGGAAATGTTTCTCGTATTATTTGTTTTCTCCAGCAGGATGTTCAAAACTATACTATTGCACGAGATACTTTTCTAGCTCATTTAGGTGCAACACTTTGGGCCTCAATGAGACACATAATATCACCCTCAATTGCTGAAGGCGCATTCCATTATTATGAAAAGATATCTTTTCAATTGTTTTTCATCACACCGGAGGTATGGGTTTATACTTTATGAAGAGATGTTTACAATTGGAAATTGTTTTTACTCTCAGTTATTATTGCAGAAAGTTAGAAATTTCAAACAGTTACCTGTGGATCTCAAGGCTCTAATGAATGGGCTTTCCTCTTTGCTGTTACCCTCTCAACAAACTATGTTCAGCCAAAATCTGTATGTGTTATTCATTATTGCATTGTGTCTTAGGGTGAAATCTCCAATGAAGTCCTTTATTCAGTAGCTACTTAATGGGGGCACAATAAATATTTTGCATAATCCCTTTATGTTTAAGCTTCTTGTTCCTGCACATGTTGGTCTTTATCTGTAGATGAGAAACTTGAATATTCTTTTTGTTGAACTTATATATGATTTCACACTATGTATAGGTTACCTCTGTCGGAGGATCCCGCTTTAGCAATGGCCTTTTCAGTAGCACGGCGAGCAGCAGCTGTCCCTCTATTGCTTGTTAATGGAACATATAGGAAAACTGTTAGGTCCTATCTTGATTCCTCCATTTTGCAGTATCAGTTACAGAGGTTACATGAACATGGTTCTCTCAAAGGTAATCTATATCTTGCATTGCATATCTCTTCTTTACTCTCAACATGTCATGATATAAGTAGAAATGGAAAAATTTCAACTGAACTATATTTGTTTGGTGGTTTGTTTGTTTTCTGAGCCTTCATGGTGAAGTTACCTGTATGGGGCATGTGGCTTCTCATGTGAATTATATTTTATATTTATGTAACTAAGTTTAAAGAAGTCGTTCATTTTTTGTTTTTGGAACTCAGGTTATTTGCATGCTGCATATTACTAAGTGTCGGAAAACACATTTAAATTTTAGTAATTTGTTAGTTTAGGACGGTTGTAAACGTAGTGAAATTTATTCCTAAATTAGGAGATTCTGATATTTCTCTGATTGAGGGATCTGTTATAGGACAGTCAATATTTCCTTTTTAATACCCAGGCATTTGTATATAAACAATGTTGTACAGTCAGATTCTGAATATATGAAAGTACACATTCATTCTTGGTTTTTCCATGCTGAGTAGTGAGTACATAAATCACTGTATTTTAAACAAAAAGCATCATTATATTGCTGGAACTTACAATAAAATGTAACATGGCTGTATTGTCAATATACCCCTGCACTTCATGAGAGATGAGACTGGATTCTGTGTGATACTATGACAATGAGACTACACAATGTGATTGTAAGATAACATTGGTTTTTCCAAGCCTTTTATTACACTTATGCGTTATAGTTAACAGAATATATTTGAGCTAAAATACTACACTAGATAAAGACTATGAGTTACTATAGTAATTGGTTTGTATTGGTGCTTCTTTTTTCTTAATTATGGCTGTCTTACATCATATAAAACTTATTTGGAGAATCATCATAATTGGTTTGTTAGGTTCATCATAGTTTGGTGTTCAAAATTGATTCCCTGCTCATTTTTATTTTCCACAATCTGCCTTTTTTCTTTTGGAAGCAGGGTAATTTTGTTAAATGAATCGTAAAGGTAGTAGTTGTATTGCTCAATACTAAGTTAATGCTTAATGTTTCTTATGATCTCATCTGAATAATGCAGGAGGACATGCCCATAGCAGGTCCACGCTTGAAGTTCCAATCTTCTGGTTCATTCATGGAGAACCATTGTTGGTAGACAAGCATTACCAGGCAAAGGCCCTTTCTGATATGATTATTGTTGTTCAATCTGAGTCATCATCCTGGGAAAGCCATCTTCAGTGTAATGGGCAATCACTTTTATGGGATTTGAGGTTAGATAATCCTCTTGTTATATTGTATTTTTTGTGATGTTATTGTTGGGGCATTCTATTTTATCCATGTAGATCATAGACATTTGTGCAGTGTGAAGAATATATTTACTGTTGTCTTTCATTTTCATCTGCATACAGGAAGCCAGTAAAAGCTGCATTGTCTGCTGTATCTGAACATTTGGCTGGTTTGCTTCCTCTTCATCTTGTTTACAGTCATGCCCATGAAACTGCAATTGAGGTAATTATGTCTTGTTTGTGGAAGTGTTTACTTGTCTTATTCCATTGTTCTGCTAGTATGGGATGGCTGTTGCCCGGGTCGAATAGGACTAATGCGATGTGATTAGTTCATGTTCTCATTAGCTGGAATTCCATGAAGAAACAATTTTATGTCAATATTTTCCCCTCTTCATGACTTCATGATGATGCTTGATGACGCATTTGTTTGGCACTTAAATACCTCTAAGTACATTCTGTAGCCTGTTTTTTTGCATACAAAATGTCGAAATTTGTTTAAGACTTCTAAAATTTTGGCACTTATTAAATTAAGTGCCTCATCTATTAGGTAGAAAATGTTATTTAATTGAGTAGTAATTGTGACCATTTTTTGCACTGAATCTTTTGTTGGCTTCATGTGATGCATTTGAATAGGTTTGTTTATTCATAATTTTGAATGTATAATGGCCAAACTATTCATCACTTTAAGTTTTAGTAGACTGCACTTTTTGTTTACTTTTCACTTGTGCAACTTCAGTCAACTTATTTAAGTAGCATATTGATAACTTTTACACTCTGTTGTAATTTTTCACGTCTAGCAAGTTTTAAAAGCTTGCCACATGCATTCTTATTTTCTGTTTGGCTTTAAATGCACAAGAAACACCAAAAAGCTTACTCTTTAAGTTTTACTTATGGTCTACGTGGCAACTGTTTTGTTGAAAACTTTGGAAATTTGGGTCTCTCTTTGGCGCGTGCGCGCTCGCAAACATGCACACGCACTGTGTCACACACACTTAGACATGCCCGTGGACCCTCATACCTAGCTTATCCTTGCAAGAAGCCTACTCGAGAATGTTGGCTTATTGAGAGAACAACACATGTTCCTGGCACAATACATCGTAAAACTGTTTTCTGTCATAATCTCATCTGTTTGAGTTTGAATTCTAGTGAATAATAGAATAGTTTGTGTCTATTGATGTACTAACTGAATTACCATATCTTGCTTCCAATTTTTCAGGATTGGGTATGGTCAGTTGGATGTAATCCTTTTTCCATTACTTCACAAGGCTGGCACGTGTCACAATTTCATTCAGATTCAATTGCTCGAAGTTATATCATAACAACACTTGAAGAGTCAATACAACAGGTCAACTCAGCTGTTCATCGTCTACTTGTTGAGCGTACATGTATCCTTGTCTTCTGTTTATTGCAGTTGGAAAACTGATATTTGTGTGCATATTTGTCCTAAAAGCCGATATTCTTATACTACTCGTTAGTAATATTTTAAATATTTTCTTCTTTTAAATTAACGGACCAGCTTCTGGAGCTAATATTTGTGTGTCTGCATGCCACACATATGTAACTGTCTCTAGATAACATCCATTCAACTAATGTTTATAAGTTTGAAGTTCCCTATTCATCCTTACCAATTATTTATGCTCTGCTTGTGCACTGGTGAAACGGGAGAACTATTTTCATGTGTCTCTAGGTTGCATTGGTCTTTTTAGTGTTACAGGTTTTGAGATATAAAACATTTCCTATTTATCCTTTTATTGAAATATCAGTAGCACCTGGACTTATTTATTGACTGAAAAAATACAAAATACCTTGAAATTTATTCACTCAGTTGCTATTGCTATTGGAAAGACTTGACGAAACACAGCTGAAAAGACCTTCAAACTTTTCCTGTCTGAGGAGAGAGAGCTTGTGAACAAATATAATTACATTGTTAGCCTATGGAGAAGGGTGAGTATACTCATTCAAGAATAGTTTGCTTTGCTACTTACAGTAGCAATGTATTCTTTTGTGCTGATTCTAGCTAATGTGATTATCTTTCAGATTTCAACTGTCACTGGAGAATTGCGTTATGTGGATGCAATAAGGCTTATTTATACCTTAGAGGATGCTGCAAAAAGGTTAGAGACCTGCGATCATAATTTATTATTTGATTCCAATGAACTTTTATACTGTTGTTTTTTGGCTGGGTTGTCTAATTTGATAAGTGCTAATTTTCACATATCGTAAAATTTCGGAAATTGGACGTAAGAGTTGGATTACAAGTAAACTTTTGTTAAGGGGATGAAGTTATAATACACGTGATGTGTCAACCCTTTTTTGTTGGCATTTGGGAGATGACTCCGCCTATGCTTGCATAGCCGGTCCCTAGCCTAGGTAAAGGAAGCTAGAACAGTGTTAAGAGGAGGTAGGAGAAACAAGACACCAAAGACAAAGTGGTAGCAATTGAAAGGGGATAAATAAGAGATGTTTAAGAATGAACTTAGCAATAGGAGATGCTAGGAATATTAGAAAAATAGCCAAAAAGGTTTTGGGAAAGTCTAAAGGATTTGGCCCTCCCTCAAAAGAGAGTTGGTAGTGGAATGAAGAATTACAAGATGCAGTTAGACGGAAGAGGGAGTGGTATAGAAGCTTCCGAAATGTGTGAACAATGAGGCCTATCAGAATTATAAACAAGCCAAGAAAGAAATGAAGAAATCTGTTAGTAAAGCAAGAGGCCAAGCCCTAGAAAGGAATGAGAACCTTGGAACCAAATAAAGAGAAAAGGCTATCTATAAATTTGCGAGGCTAAGAGAGCCAAAATGTACAATTGTATGTCAAATGAAATTTGTTAAAGATAAGAAAGGGCAAGTGCCTGCGCAGGCCGACATTAATGAACGGTGGTAGAATTACTTTGATGACTCTTCAATGGCAATGAGTGGTAGCTTTCAAGGACTAAAAAACATGGTAGAGACAAATCTCAGTTATATTAGGAGGATTAGGAAGCTTTGAGGAGAATGAAATTACGAAAAGCATGTGGCTCGGATGACATACCTATTGAGGCGTGAACATGGCTTGGAGTGGTAGGAGTAAGGTGGTTAACCCATTTGTTCAATAAATCCTTATCTCAAAGAGGATGCTTGAAGAATGGCGAAAGAGCATCTTGGTCCTTTTTTTAAAAAATAAGGGTGACATTCAAAATTGCTCTTACTATAGGGGAACTAAGCTAATGAATAGTACCATAAAGTTGTGGGGGAGAGTTTTGGAACACTGCCTAAGGTACATTACATCTGTTTATGATAAACCAATTTGGTTTCATTTCTGGGCAATCAACCATGGAGGAAATCTTTTTAGTGAGGGGATTGACGGAGAAGTATGGAGATATAATGAGAGATTTGCATGTGATTTTATCGACTTAGAAAAAGCCTATGATAAAGTGCCTAAAGATGTGTTATGGTGGTCGTTAGAGTGCAAGAATTACCTATTACATAATATTCAAGTGCTGAAAGATCTGTATGAAAAGGTGGTTTCTAGCGTGTGCATTGTGGGAGGAGATGCCAAGGAGTTCCCAATTAAAATCGAGTTACACCAAGGATCGGTGCTTAGCTCGTATCTCTTTGCCCTTGTTATGGGTGAGTTGACAAAGGATATCCAAGATGATATCCCTTGGTGCATGTTGTTTGCCGATGTATTGTGTTAGTTGATGAGACGATCGAAGGTGTTAATAGGAAGTTAGAACTTTGGACGGATACTTTTGAAACAAAGGTTTCAAACTAAGTTGAACCAAAACAGAGTACATGCATTATAAGTTTAGTGAGGGAAGAAGAGCAAGTGATAGGGGAGTAACCTTAGCCGGGGTAGAATATTTCACAGCATCCACATTAAATACCTTGGCTTGATACTCCGTACAGACGGTGGATGTGAGGAGGATGGGAGTCATAGAATAAAAGCTGGGTGGCTACAATAGTAATATATTCTGCAGATAGCGGGTTGGGCATTTACAATAGTAATGGATATTTTGTTTTTAGACCATAATATGTATATTTAGGTTGTTCTTTAAGGATGCGTGTAACTACATGGATTATTTTATAAGTCCATACGTCAATTAATGTGTTTGTTTCTTTAGTTTGACTTGGAATTGCGTAAATTACCTGTTTAACTTGTGATACTTTTTTCTTGCAGATTTAGCGATCAAGTGAATGCAACTATAGCCCTTCTGCACCCGATTCACTGCACAAGAGAGAGGAACATACACTTGGTGTTCGATATGACAACAATTCCGGCTTTCTTAGTTGTTCTAGGTGCCCTGTATTTTGTTCTAAAGCCAAGACGAGCAAAGCCTAAAATTAATTGAGAACAATTATAGTTCCCAGATGCGAAGCTGTGGTGAAACAGCGAAAATGGGCAAAAAGATGTTACTTTTGGGGAATAATAACTGTGACCTTCACCCCTATAGCTTTGTTCTTGTACACATCTTTTTCTTTTAGAGAAGAAAAACAATTTTGAGGGAGAAGAATTTGTATACAAATGTTGGTTAGTGAAGCAGAAAATAGGAATGAAATGAAGATACAGTAATATAGATACCAAGCCTGAATATTGAATCATTCCTAGTTCCCCATTTCTGATTCTGATGTTCATGACTAACCATGCAGCAGAGCTGTAGCTTACCTCTGATTTGTTTCTCCCTTTTGTATTTTTATGTATTTTTATAGTTCGTGAGACTTGAATTCAGAATGTGGACTATAAGTTACTGCTTATTTATCTTTTCCTAATATTATAGTAACTCAATTGGATATTGGATAATGCAATGTAGCGTTTTTATTTTTGTTAATTTCTTCTGTTTGTTCATCATAATTAGAATTTGTTATATGTGATAAAAAAACAAAGTGAAAAGCTTCTTAGCACAATATGTGTGCAAGAACATTATGCTCATTAAGTGCATTATAGGAACAGTACAAGGATGGTAATCTCTTTTACTGTTGGGGTGTTTTCGTCATGGCAATGAATTTATAGGGGAATCCGAGCCGCATTCATGGTTTAGTCACTATTGCTCAAATTGCAGACCCTCTCTTCATTTTTTTTAGTCTCACCATTTTAGCTTCTCTTTCTCTCATCCCTATGTGGAAGCTAAAATTACATATAAGACAAACACAAATTGAAGTTGATGTGACTTGTGCCAAAGTTCTGTAAAAATTCTAACTTGAGCGTCAGAGTGCTCGCAAGGAACACATCTCTGTCATGATTTTGTTCGTTTTGTAAAGTTTGTCCGTGCTTATGTCATTGAGGTGGAGACGACATCGTTGTTGAATCGAGATATCAACAATTGACGTTGTTTGTGGGAATATGAGCAAAAGGTCGTGTTCTCTATTTATTCATCGTCATCAACGATTTCGCAGGCAGCCGGTCACTTTGAGGAGGAAGACCAAGATGTTTAGAGTCCTTTAAACTCTCGTGGAGCAGGTACTTTGAGGACAACTCCTACAGTGCCACTTGAGGAATATGAGGCATTGAAGCAAGAGAATCAAAGCATGATCCAGGAGCTAGTGTCAGCTCTCAGAACTATGGCCCCTCAACTGCCTGTTCCTCGAGGTGTGAAGAGGAAAATGGCTCCTACAAAGAATCAACCTCCCTTTCCTTGTCACATGGCAGAGAGGGAGATTCAGTTTCAGAATGAATAACTTGAAACACTCTGAAGGGAGGAAGGAAGGATTCATCCCCTAAGAGAGAGGGAACTATATCACGAGGTGGTCGAAAGCACGTGCAAAAAGACCCCAAGAGCCCCAAAGAAGAGGGTAAAAGCAGATGATCATTCAGTTATCAATGCCAAGGACGTCGTTTACATGGAAAAGATTGTGGAAAAGATCTTGGCATAAAAGAAACTTGTACCCAACATGGAGGAAATGTGTGACAGAAAGATCTCTTTCACAAATTAGTTTATAGGAAAGCCACTCCCATCAAAGTTAAACATGCCTCAACTTTATTCTTTCACTGGGAATGAAGACCTTTATGAGCGCATTCAAAATTATAAGGCAATCATGCTCTTGTTTGGATGGGAGGACACAATTATGTGTCAAGCATTCCTAATTACATTGAAGGATGTCACTCGTGATTGGTTCAACGGGCTTAGGAAAGCTTCTATTTCATGCTTTACTTAACCAACGGAGGAGTTTATCAACACCTTCATAATCAACAACAAGAGAAAAAAGGATGCAACATATTTGCTAAGTGTGAAGCAAAGGGAGAATGAGTCCATCCATCAATATGTGGACATATTTAGGAATGCAACTTTGAAGATTCGTGAACTACAACCAGGAGTGGCAGTAGCAACCATATTGCAGGGTGCACTATCACTTGATCAACCAAAGACTTTGGATGACTTATTTATGATGGAAAACAAGTATGTCTCTCAGGCAGAGATGATGAAGATAGTAAGCTCTATAGATGAGAAGGAGCGCAAACGAAAGGAAGGAGAGGCTTCGGATAAACCCATTAGGAAGAAGGATAAGTGGAACTATTTCAAGGGATCCTTAAGGTCGAGGTTTGAGAAGTTCACTCCCCTCAATGTGTCATTCAAGGCTCCGGTCTCATACATTTCTCTCAAAAAACCTATAAAACAATGGGAAGAGATGTAGATGCATATTGTAAACTACAAGAGACTTACGGTCACTCCACGAAGAAGCATCGTGATCTTATGAATCAAATTGAAGCCTTGATCAGAGAAGGAAAGCTTGAAAAGTTTGAAGCTTAGAAGGACAATCAAAACAACTGCTCTCAAAAAGGAAAAAGGGTACGGTGGTCAAAAGTATCATGATCATTGTAATGAACAAAAATATGATGATAAACGTAGACGTAGAGAAATAGAGTCGCATTCTATTGGCCAACAATAAGGGAATATGCAATTTGAGAAAGTGTGATAGCTGTCAACATGATACTTCAATGACGAAAGCTTCCCTCCTGGATTATGAATGAAGATTCCTTTGTATCATATGTGCATAAGAAGAAATAAAGTTGTTTGAAGGGTGGAACTATAAATCTTTGTGTCTTCTCCTCTTTATCCCTTCATTTGCATTACATTTATTTTGTTACATAACCATATCTGCATAACATTCATACATTCATTCTAGTTGCATATCACTTGCTTTACGCACCACATTAGGTTGATTGATGAACTCGTCAAAAAGGAAGCTTCAAAGGGCAGAGCCAACAACGAAAGACGTCATAAAATAAGGAATGGAAGAGTAAAGCCTATATCTAGAAAATTATAAAGATACAGAATCCACTATCGCCCAAAACAAGAGTTTGCAAAATGCAAATGATGAGTAAAAAACCTTGTAGCGAAATCGAGGACTCATCACAAAAGCATGCAAACTAAAAAGCCGTTAAGACATATGGCAAGTAGAAATCCTTGAGGGTACGTGTCATGAATGCACTCGGTAATTAGCAAAAAAGTTAGGCAAGTAGAAATCCCTATAGAAAATGGGGAATTTCGGGACATTTTCATACAACAAGGAGAAATCCTAGTGGAAAATGAGGACTTGTCACTGTTAAGTGAGTTTTGGTCTTACCTTGATTGAGTTGTGAAATTTTGAGAAGAGAAAAGTGAACACCAAGTTTTAGAGTGGTTCGGCCAACCTTGCCAACGTCTACTACCTAAGTTCCTCACTTATGAATTTTCCAATTCACTATAACGATGATTGATTACGACTCTATCCAACAAGACCAATTACAACTAGGTTGATTATGGTTCAGACCTCTAAAGCCTTACTAAGGTTGATTTCTCTCAAGACTCACACCTCTAAGGCCCTTATAATGTTGTTTTCTTAGGTTCACAACAAACATTTTTCACACCCAAAGTGTTTATGAAAGAATACAAGTGAAAGCTTTATGCTAGAAATAAGAGTATAAACTTGATGTACTTGGCTTTCTCTCCAGCTTGATCTTTTGGATGATAGATATGTGTGCTTGTATGTTCTCTATCTTTTCCTGAAGTCACTGATATGTATTTATACTTTCTTTAGACTTTGTAACCGTTGTGAGTCAAGAAATAGCCGTTGGAGTATGAATTCAATTTGATTTAGTTTCCTTTTTTAGCTCTTACTCGAGTAACTTTGAGGTCTACAAGAGTAACTCCAGCTCTAGTATTCAGCGGTCAGCTTCAACCTTGACTTACTTGAGTAACAAGGTTCTCTACTTGAGTGAATTCTAAAATATGATTGTTGCAAATTAACTCTATCAAAATATTTCCATTTCTGACTTGATTGCCTCAGATATTGCTTCTCATAAAGCCCGCTTATTCAAGTAAATTTTTTTTTTACTCGAGTAACTTCTAAATTAATGTATATATGGAAACTCCACTTACTCAAGTAACTTTTTTATTACTCGAGTAACTCACATTTCAACTTTCACACACTCGAGTGACTTTCATTCTACTCGAGTGAATTCAACAATCAGTGGCTTTTTGGAACTTGCACTTACTTGAGTAGCTCTAGAACTTTTGTATTTTTGCATTTTTTTATCTGGCAATCCTTCTTCCCAAGTTTTGTTCATCATCAAAATATATGAGGATCTCAATGTGAACCATCATTGGTTCAACAATGGCGACATATTCGAAGCATACGACAAGTAGAAATGCTTGTGGATAAGAGGGACTTGTCACGACATAATTAAAGCATACTACAAGTAGAAATCCGTTCGGAAAATGGGGACTTGTCATGACGTAATCGAAGCATAGGACAATTAGAAATCCTTGCGGAAAACATGGACTTGTCACGACATAATCGAAGCATACAACAAGTACAAACCTTGTGGGAAATAGGGAGTTGTTCCAACATTATTGAAACATATGACAAGTAGAAATCATTGTGAAAAACATGGGCTTTTCGCAACAAAATAGAAATATTAACGTTCCAAGGAAAACGTGTTGAAGAAGAAATCCATAGGAAGAGCAACAATCATCAACAACGACATTATTAATGAAATCTTTAGAGATCACTTAGCTTGGGAAAATACTCAATTAAGTGATTGGGGAGCACTCAGTACAACTAAGTTAAGTGAATGAATATAACTAAACATTTGCAGGAGCGGCATGACCCTCTAGCAAGTCTTGCACAATCTATTCGTCTAAACCATTTGACGCTCAATTTGCTCATCGCAACCATCGTCATCTTCAAGTTGAGGCCTTCTATTTAGCAAAGAATTTCCTTGTTACTCATAGTCAGGGTTGCAATCTCCTCTGCACAACGCTCCCTTAGGTTGTCAAGATTGATCTCAGGATGATTTCTCTCTACTAATACTATACTAGAGAGGAGCATCCCAAAATTTATTCAACAACAGACATTTTCTACATGGAGAAAGAACATTATCTATGAAGATTTGACTTGAGGCACTCTTTCAATTGTGCCGGTCCTAGCATTGAGTAGAAAACCTTCAAGAAAGAGATGACATGACAAGCCATTAGATTCACCCAACCTTTGGGATGGAGTTGAAATGGAACCAAATTCTTTTCATTGAAGAAAAAAGACGCAAAGTTGGGAGGAGGAAATGTTAATCCTAGTCGCATAATGAATTCATGTATGGCGAAAGACTTCTTGAGGATGTAAGCAGGGCACTAAAGATTGTCATGGAAATCAATCGTTAGAACGATCCAACTCAGAGGAAAGAATTGGCATTCTTATTTTGTCTATGTTAGAAAATGATATGACGTTCTATCTATGTCATAAAATGATATGACGAAACCGAGATGTTGGATCATGTTTAATCAATATTAAGATCCTTATATGTTTTTATGATAAACAAAATTTTTGATGATAATTAAAACGTTAGACTTTAAGAAAATTATGAACGAAAGATGGGAGTTGCAAAACAAGCCTTGAAAGTCACTTAACGTGCCCACGCTTAAAGTATCTCAAGTCCTATCAATTTTTAATGTGCGTCGTGCCCACGCTTAATCTACGTTATCTGGGTTGGATGACGTTCACGTACATTAGCTTTCCATAAAGTACGTTAAAGTGTTCTAGACTGGCAAAACAACATTAAATGCACTCCAACAGCTAGTTTACCTACTCTAATGGTCATATGACATGAAGTTTAGGGACTAAAGTGTAATTTTGCTAAAGTTCAGGGACCAAACTATAATTTTATGTAGAGTCCGATTTTTGAGACAAGAGTAATAGATCTTCAATCGAAATAGGTTTTTCGACGTTTTGTGAGTATTTTGGGTCTGCATTTGCACATCATGCATCGATATTGCCAAAATATCACATTTTGACATTTATCTGATTATTTCTGTTTTAGCTTCTTGCTCGTGCCATCGAGATCAGCCACCGACTAATGGTGCATGACTGGTCCCTCTTGATATGAACTTCCAGGTGAGTGAGATGACAGTTTTAGACATAAAATGTGTCTTCTAAAATTATATTATTTTTACTATGCCTGGATATTTATTTGTAATTTGAATTATTAAAGGACTGGTTAACCTAAAATCTGAGTATGTGCTAATTTAAATATCAGTACTCTGTTTGTATGTATGTATGTATGTATGTATGTATGTATATTTAGTTTTTTTTTCAACTACTAGTAGGGATGATCTATATTACATATATGTTTTTGTTGTTTTTAGGCAACTCAGTTTTAAAACCTACACTTTCTCCCACTCCTTTACAATGTCAAGAAGCAACTCATGCATCTTCTACTTCTCAATTAGATTTTAAAAGTATTTTCTTGGACAACTATTTTTTAGTTTTGAAAGGGATAAAATGCTTTTACTGTTGTAGTTGATCAAATATATTATTGCTTGTTCAGGCAACTCAAATCCAAACCTTGCAATGTAACAATTGGTTTCTAATAAGTAGCCAGATCTTACTGGTAATTGTTAAACTTGACACTGTTGTAGGATGGATAACATAATGAAGTAGTTGATTAGCTTCTATTCTTACATGCTCAGGTAACTCAAATGAAAATTCGACGTGTTTGGCCCCTTCTCCAAAACGACAAGAAGTCCAATTCTCTTCATCAAGTAAGTGAGCTGATTATCTTGCTTATCTTGGGTTAATAATATCGATGGTCACAAAATTTGAAGCGTTACTCAAATTTGGTCACAAAAGCTAAAAATGCTACGAAATGGTCACACTTGAGTTTTCTGGGTTCAAGGCAGTCACTTTGCTAGAATAAGCAAAAAAAAAATGCCACGTATGCTTGCCATGTGGCATGTGTACATGGCCATTAAAATGTCCCCAGCCCTATTTGGACCAGACTCAACCCCTTCCTTCTTTTCCCCTTCCCTCAGCTTAAATAAAACCCCTTACCCATTCTATTCTTACTTAAAATATCAAGCTTACAGTTCTCTACTGCTTTCAGTCACAAACTCAACTTTGTTGGCTTTGTCTTCTCCTTGGTTTTCATCTCTGGCCACTCTCTTCTTTCACAAATGAATAGTTGAAAAGAGAGGAATGAACGTGGTCGATTTTGTATCAGTGAAGTGAGCATAACAAGACGGTTTAGTTTAATCTTTGATTCTGGTGTGGAGTTAGTGGGATCTGACATAGACATAAGAAATGGTTGATTTTTTTGATGTCATCATGTGGAGAGCTTTGGATCAAATGGTATGTCCCAAATTTCAAAACTTTAGTTATTCTGCGAAAAGTAATTATTTTTGGACATATGGTCCCCAATTTGTCTATTGTTGTCAAGTGCTGACCCACAGTTGTCTAGGGCATGAAATTTTTAATTTTATTTTTTGGGACGTGAAAATCGAAATTTTTTTAACTAAACCCTATATGCAATTAGAGCAACTATATTCATGAAAGCTGATTGAAATTAGTGGTTATTGTTTCTTGCATTTTGCTAATTAGTAAGAAAGAATATGAAGGAGATGCAATCGGGCATTGGAACGAATTGTTGTTTTCATAGGAAGAAGTAGTTGGTTTTTAATAATGTCTATAACGGGTTAACAAATTAGCCTAAACAAATAAAAAAAATTGCATGGGTCGTAGAAAACATATTTGTTATCTCTAAATGATTGCAATTGAAATAACATGTTACTATATTGATTTTTATTCGCAACTATTTAGGGTTTCAATGTAATGTGTAGTGCTTTTGTTATGGTTTGATAGGTCCGGATGAAGATTACTTCATAATGAGGTTGTGGATGAAAGATTGTATTTAACATTGGTGCTACGTGGGTGGTGAGTGTCATTTCTTTGAATGGTGCCATGTTTATAATGTTACATTTTAAGAACTGGATAATTGGTTGGTTAGGCTGGGTTGCGTTGATGTGGTAAGGTATCACTATAGGCCATTATATGCGTCATTCACTCTGGTGTGAAAGAAATGAACGACAAAAATGCTTTGCATGAAATGTGTATTCAAGGCACCATAGATAAGAAGATTGATGTGTATATGAAGCATTTGAAGAACAAAAGTGACATAGAGGCAATGGAATTTTGAAGGAGTTCTCTTTCAAAACTCAAGGAAGTTGCTACGAAGCATTGGGATTCCTTTGTTGAACAAATTAATGGCTCTTTTTTATATAACGCCATATAAACAAGGAAGATGACAATCAACAACCTCCCTGATGCGGTAAAAAATTGTTTGGGGACAGAGTTATTCAGATACTAGTGATGCAACATCTTGTAGAAGAATCCTCTTTTAGTAATGCAGATAGTTCTGAGCATGAGGATGTAGTTCACAAGGATATTGTTCGACATGTTGTTGGAGATGATGATGTGTCAGATGATGATAAGTTTGATGATGATGACTACAAGACATATAACAGTCAATCAATCAAATTGATTAAATAAATAAAGTTAATATTTAATTCCCAAAAATTCAAAATAGCCGAAATATTTTCCTTCAAAGTATTTTCCGAATATCACTTTTGTATTTTCAAAGAAAAATACCAAGTTTAGCGATTATTTTCTGAAAATTACTTTTATATTTCCAAAATATTTTCAGAGAAAAATACTAAGTATAGCGGGACCAAAAGCAAAAACATTTCCAAAGTTAAAAATCATGTTATACAGACATCATGTCAAATGATATTCAGAGCTAATGATCACTAATCATATGTCCGAATTACATTAGAACTGTGTTGACTTGATCAGATCAAAATAAACTAGCAATCTTAGGAGTCCAAATGGTACCCGACTCAAAAGGCTAACAACCGACAACCTTATGGGCTCTAAATAGTATTATGTTTACCTTAAGGGTCTCAAGGCTGTAACAGAGCAGATACTGATCTAAGCACATCTGCGAGCATTGTAGTCCCCGTGCTAAAGCTAGATGTATCTCGGCAGGCTACAGAACAACACAATACAGGAAAATGAGCAATATCACAGACTCTCCAAATTTTGTGCCAAAACAATCTGACATGGGATCTCTATCAATATTACACGTGGACTCTACCACCAGATCAGATCATATGTGAGCTCTGCCACTAGACATATACGTGGACCTCCACCACTGAAAACATATAGTCATGTGTGTTAGTTAGACACATGAGTTACCACATAATCTGGTAACTGAGTGTTACCACCTACCCTGGTAACTAAGTTTTCGCATTAGTATACCAAAGGTTACGTTTACCCCCGTAACATAGGTGTCCCATATCGTAATATCTTTTTCAAACATATATGCAAATATTTATTTAAAGATATCCAAATATTCATATAGGCAAAATGCCAAACAAGTAATTTGTTCACCAAACATATCCAACGTTCAACTGAAATGTTTACGAAAATCTTTCCGAGTACTGAACAAAATATTTATTCCAAAAATATTTTTAAATTCCAAAACCAATACATGTTTCAGAAAATATTCTTAAATCCAACAGAACATTTTCTAAATAACAATTATCTTAAAACTCAAACAAATGGTTTATTACCCAAAACCATACTAAATATTAAAACATAATATTTATTTCAAAACCCATCAAAAACCCAAACGAGACATTTATTACAGAACATAATAAATTTCAAAGCAGGTTTTTCACGTAAACCAAATTTTATGATTTTCCCGATCCTTTAATAGTTCCAATTTACATGCAAAGGTTCAGACACAACAAAAACAATATAGCTTTAAAAACACAGCCTATATGTCTGTTGTGTCTGAAACTGTCATTTCACTCACCTGAAAATTCAAGCTAAATGGCCACTTCAAGCTCCACTGGCGGCTAATCAACCTCACTGACCAGAACACAAAGCTGAAACAATTATCATAGCAGAATCAAAGACATGATGTTGGTATTGTAGTTGCACCGAAATGCATATCCATGCATATGCAAACTCAAATGCTCAAACGACGGCTGAAAAACCATTCGGTCGAAGAACTAACACTCTCTTCAGAAAAATCAAGATATAACTAAAATTAAGATTTTGTCCCCAAACCTCGTAAAATACACTTTGGTCCCTAATACCTCAAAAATTAACAATTAATTCCCAAACTTTTAGAATTTATAATTACATCCCCTAAACAATTCAAATTATAAATAAAACCTCCAATTTCTCCAAACTACAAAAATATCCAACATTTTCCAAAATTACTAATCTGGAGCGTATTTTTTCCAAAATTACAATTCTAGAAAATATTTTCCCAGAATTACAATTCTAGAAAATATTTTTTCAAAATTACATTTCTAGAATATATTTTTCAAAATTTCAAATCTGACCCACTATATAAAATATCAGTCTCAATCCTTCATTTATTTCAGAAAAATCAAAATTTTCATCAAAGTCCTTGTGACCAAAATTGTCATCAAAACACTCCAAATCTCGAATCGAGCGGAACCCGATGTTCCCACTCATTCCAACTAACTCAAATCACTCACATAAACTCAGATCTAACCTTGGTTTCGCCCAGAAATCATCAAAATTGACCAAACCGTCATTCACAATTTCAAACATAATTAATGCATAAGAAATAAATCACAATCTTCATTTTTAAGCCATATTCTTGTTTTTCTATCATCAATCCATCATTATCCAACAAAACCCAACTCCATTTCAGTCAAAAATCACAAAAGCCGAACCATAAATACCCATTTCGGCCTCTAACAAACCCACATATTTTTCAGCAATTCAATGGCAGAAATACATGAAAAAGAGGAGGGAGAAAGAGGAAATTACCTTATCTTAGTGTGGAAAAGGAAGAGGAATGAAGAGGAGAAAGAGAGAGACGGAGAGATAGTCGGAGAGCACGAAGAGAGAGAGAGAGAACCATCGGGTTCTATTTGAAGAAGAGGAAGAGAGTTGTCGAGTCTATTTTAAAAGGAAGGAACACACACACGAATGACCGTGTTGTTGAATCAAGTTTTTGATTAACATAAAAACTCCTAAATTTTGATAATTTAACAAAACAATTGAAACAGTTAAGCTAAGCATGTTCCTCAACTCTCCAAGTACATTAAAGAATGGTCCACGTACTTTAAACTAAGACCTATGCACATTGATCAGAGATAGAGGTGCATCGAGAAGTCAGAGATGAACGCCATGCTCACAAGAGCTCATACAATGCGCATAGAACATGTGTTATGCGCTTAGAAGCCAAATGCAACGCACATAGATGCTGTAATTCAGTCAAGAAGAAAAAATCCAGTATCCTACTGTGCGCGTAAGAAGAAGTTCAGTGCGCGTAGACGTGGTACAATCAGAAAACAGAATGGATCAGTATATTGTTATGTGCGTTGACATAGACCTGAGTACGTAGTAACTAGCTTGGTACAATTAGAAAATCAGAGAAATTCACAAAGTCAAG
>CAODLS012960536.1:0-11706 GCA_948243855.1 Flueggea neowawraea
CTTAATAGTGAATATGTGTAATTTAAAACAAACTAATTTTTGACCATTAAATGAACTAGTCCATCCCAGATCAGAACTCTCTCCGTCACAACGCAATTGAGAAACTATAATCATATACAGTTCAAACCGAACCGGAGGTTCACCTGTCCCATACAAACTTTGTAAGTTAGAACGTTGTACCCAAATTTCTAGTTATCAGGTTTACCAAATTAGTTATTTAGTCAATTTTCATAGTTATCGAAATATAATGGAAATATATTTGTTAATGAAAATAATGTTAATGGTCCCTAATAAAATGTCATGATAAACTTATCAAAAAAATGTCATGATGCTAATAGAAAAATCCGTGAATTATGAAATAGTATATATATAATCCGCAACAAAACTATGGAATGTTAATGCAGCAAATGACGAATGTGCCCGAAAAAAGAAGGCACTCGCACCCTGACGTAATTGGTGAAGATATGGACACCACAACTGAACTCAAAACAATATGATTAAATGTATTTCAATTTAGTTTATTTAAGATAAACACTCTTTTAGTGAACAAAATTTATATAGATAAATATATATACTTATAGTTCCCTCATGTTGATCACCACATAACATAATTGATCTCACAAACTGAACTCATATTACAGATTACATCAAAACTCGGACTGAGAATAACATTAAATCATCGAAAACTTCGTTCTGGAGGTTATGCCCACGAATGCTAGGAGTGGACTCCTGCCACGCTCTTTCATATATGCATGCGTCAACTTACGGATTATCTGTAGCTAGGTGTCAACTTAGTATCGTCAAAAGCTGCACTTGCCTGGAGCTAAGCTATCAAGAATCCGCTCGTACTAAGGTCTCTCATACAGATAAATACTCTAAATTTGTCATAGATATTATCTACATCGAGTTATACTCTAATAACAATGTTTTCCAAATTATGTATTTGTATCATTCAACAGATTATGTATATATATAGAGGTTGCACCTCGTTATCAATGTACTTGCTAAACCAACAAAAATCTTTGATTAGGTTAAATCGTGGGAGATTGCGATTTAGACTCATAGAATGACACTTGTTTTAATTTTTTTATTTATTGAAATGACACTTATAATGAACAAAAATGAATGTTTAATTAAGATCAAATTGGATTTTTAATGCGGATCAAGTAGCTTTGGACTTTATGGAAGGTTTGGATTCGACAAAAGAGGCTAAGACGTGCAGCAGAATTTTAAAAGGCTACAACTTTTAATCCGGGATGAGTTACAGAGCTCACAAAATATCAAAGCGAAGCTCGTTCAGAGACCTAAATTTTGTTTTTGGGTTTACCCATAACCGACAATTTTCAGGCCCAAAAACCGACACTTAAAGCCTTTTTAGGTGCACGGAACATCTTGTGTGGTTATTTTCATCTTTTTCGTGTTGGGGTTTGAGTTAATTTCTTTAAACATTTTGTTTTGGCCGAATCTTAGTCAGTTTTGGTTCATTAATAATATTTCAGACGTTTTTTCCCCAAACTTTGAGTTTTAGATGCCTATTTTCCTGGTATTAATCAAATCAACACGTTTATATAAAATTGTTTCCATATTCGTATTCGAATAAATGGATTCAATAGTTATCTCATTAATTTTATAAACTTCCGCTACGTCAATTTCCCTCCACTTTTTTAGCAATTCAAATTCGTCTTATTATTTAGTACAAAAGAGTATATGAAGCCTTCTTTCTAACTCTTCAATATGGGATAGATACTAAATTTTACATCTAACTACTTATATTACTTACTACTCTAACAATTCATTGAAAAAAAAATGAAGAAATAATTTTTCTTACATAATGAATTAAAATAGAAGTTACCTATTTTATTTTATAAGTTTCAGGTATAAATTTTGGTCATAAACATTTCAGATCGTGAGAAGTTACATTAACAAGAATTGATTCTCATGTCAAGTTCAATTTACTATATACACATTAGGTTGGCCTCAATATTAATTAATCCATCTTTAACTCTCAAAAATTAATTAATGAATAACTTATAAAATTTAAACGATTTCATTTATAACAAATTAATAAATGCAAAAAGGCCAACATAATGGATTTAACATAGAACTTAATACGTTAACATTTTTTCCTAAAACATTTAAATGGTGCAGCATACCAAATATTAAATTTTGTCAATGATATTTAAGAAGGATCTCCAAATGTTGTAGTGCCAATAGATCCAGGATTAGTCGGGTAAGATAAGGAAGAGGTTAGAGAGTTAGTCACTGGCTAAAGAATGATGAGAAAAAGGGAGGTGAAGAAGAGAGAGAGATGTTCTAAAGGTAGTAAATAGAGTACTTTCTGTTGCTTACCTTAAGCTCGAGTCATTCAGTATTAATTTCTACTCTGATTAGAAAGTGTGATGTATCGACTATTGGTTGATTCCAAAATAGTTTTGTGGGCGTGCCTGTATCTACTGTGGCAGCGGAATGGAGATCGGTCTTTGAGACTCGTCTCGTGCAATGTGCAGTACAGCGTAGTTACGCTAATGAGCCTTTGCCCGTGAATGACCCAATGCTTTATAGCAAGGTCTATTCCATATCAATATTCTAAAAATTTTATATTGCAGAACCAAATAAAACCATATAATTATAAAATATAGAAAAAAAAGCTTTCAAGTAATGATTAATTAACTAATTTTTGTCCATTAAGTTCCACATTTCCACATCATCGATCAAGTAACGCCACTAGTTAACCAAAAAAAGATAAATAAATAAAAGAATAGCTTTATATATGCTAGTTTTAGAACAAAATGTATAAAGGTTGTAATTATGACTTTAGTTATTTTCAAAAGAATAAAGCCATTTTGTGATGCAAATATTCTTTGAGGTTTTTTTTTTCCAAAAAACTTTGGGGAGTCCATATAAATAGAGATGCGAGCCACAAGATGTGCTCGTTGCATGAATTTGAACTTTATAAGCACTAACAAGGGGTTATGGCTTCATGATACCAATATTTGACAATTAATAGCTATGAATCAATTAGCAAGTAATATGATGTAATGTTATTCCTCATGCCATTTTTTCAATGTCCAAAAAAAAATAATGTGTTTGTATTTATGTAAAAAATAGTACAAAAAAATATTTCAGATCATTCACAAAATCTTTCCTATGCAAGAAATTATTAGCTTTAATTAATGTAACATATTTTTGTTTTAATGTAACAAAATGTAAGGTTTATTGTTAATAATGTTCAAATTATCTAAAATTGGTAGACATTGTCCAATGAGTGTTCATATTATTGGTGTTTCTCCGGCTGAGGTTGTTGATTTATTACATAATGATGCTAGAGGAATACTCAATGAGAGATCTTCTAATACTTTATGAGTTGTACTCCTTTTATTCTATTTATAATATTTTTGTCATATTTTGTTCTAGGGGTCTACCTAGCAGGGTCGGGAGCAATGAATACCATTTGACCGGGGGCTATCGTCGGGCGAATGAGTAACCCTTTTCAGTAAAAAAAAGTTTAAAACACTAAAAAATCTCAGCAAACATGGCGTCTAAACACCATTGCCTAGTTATTCAAATACCGGAGGGAGTATCCATAGCTTTGGGATGACCGCAGCATTGCTTTCGGGCCTGCAACCTCTGCTATAAGGGTTTTTTTGCCGGCGGAGGAGAACAGTAGTAGGGATGTCTCTTATTGCATTCCCATTGTCTATTTTGACCCATTGCAGGAGTCCCTATGTATGGAGTTTTTTCTTCTCCAAAACCACCTCTTGCCATCAAAACTGGGATTATTATCATCATGCAAGCAGCAAAAACTAGCACTTTTGACGACATTTTAAATTGGTACCAAGTGTTCGTTACTATTTTGTTTCACTTATTTGATGATGGTATAAGGCAGTGCAAGTATGGTCTTTATATATATGCAAGTGTTGCCTATAATAAGACATCATCTTACTATTTTGTTTTTGTGAATTTCAGTTACTTCGAATCTTAGTGGCTTATGTTGAGTGGTAAATTATATATACACAAATGTACGTTGTCATGTTGACCAATTTTGCACCTTTAAGTTTGTTTGGTTGAGATTCTTTTGCTAAGTCTAGATATTTGTGTGTGCGCGAAAACAGTTAGGGTTTTGGTGCTTTTCCCTATTGCTTAGTCACTTTTTTGGTAGTTTTATATCAATAAAATTTTGACTTATCCAAAAAAAAAAGTCTGGATATTTGCAAATAGCCGTTGATTTCACGTATAAGATTTGCTTTGACACTTATTTTGTCAATTGTGTATTGTTATTTTTTCTTTTATTATATTTTTAATGTATAACATGAATAAAAGGGTAAGTTATAAGCAATATGTTTTTTACCCCTCGTTAACTTCTAAGCTTATAACAACGTTTAAGTATATTTAATAAATGTGAAGAAAAAAAATTATTGCTTGCAGTAAGATAAGGTGATTGGTGGCACGTAAGATAAATATATCATATCATGATTATAAATTCCAAGAATTTGTTATAACTTAAAAACTTAAAGCATTTCAAGAGGATGAAGTCACGGTTCATCAGATTGACACAATTGCTGATTATGAACACGAAGGATCCCAGTAATAATAGTTAAAAGGCACGAAAATGACAAAGATCACAAATGTGATCGATAATGTAGATGTGAGTTTTGTTCAAATGGATGAAGAATATAATTATTAACAAAATAATCTGGTGTAATTACTGTAAGGAAGTCTTTTGCATTTTTCTTTTCACTCTTAATTTAAGTCAGATCTTGATTTAAAAAGAAAAACAAACAAACATGTACACAGAGAATTAATATTCAACATAACAAAAAAGTGTCAAAGCTAATTTTGCATGCATGAAGAATCAATATTCAACGGCATTTTGCAAAATATCCAGATTTAGCAAAACAATTCCAACCAAAAAAACACTTGAGGGCACAAAATTGGTCAACATGACAACATTTGTGTATAATTTGACATTGAACGTATGTATGTGCCACTTAGATTCAAATGCTAAATGTAGGCAAAAATTTTGTGTATAAATACGAACATATACTTGCACTCTTCCATTCATCAATTCAAGCGAAAGAGTACCTAGACTCTAACCATGTCAACAAGACTGGTATTTTTTGTTGCATGTATGGTGTTGATCATACCGGTTTTGTTGGCGAGAAAGGATCGTTTTGGAGAACAAAATACACCATACATAGGGAGTCCTGCACTGGGTAGTGGAAACAGACAATGGGGATGCAATAAGAGACATCCCTACTAATGTTCTCCTCCGCCGGTGCAAAACCCATGGAAGAGAGGCTGCAACAAAGCTAAGCGTTGTCGTGGCGGTCCCGGAGGTGGTTTCGGAAAAAATCCGGGTGAAGAACTTGGCAAAGGCGACTAGACGTCATGCATCTGCTGCAACCATTTTTTGCAACATTTTGAAAACTTAAATTATTAACAATTAATTACACACATGTTTGGGGTATTACCCCTTCTATTTATTACGTTAATAAAAAAATTATACATTTATCTTTTCAAGCAATGCTGACATTTTGCGCTCCCAGTCCCTCAACTCCAAAATAAGCATTTTTATCTCCTCAAATTTTCTTTCTAAACTTATTTAATTAAAAAATATGAATTTTACTCGAATTCACAACTTGTCACTCTTTCAAAATTGCTTCTAGAGACACAAACTTGACATTTTGTAATAATTTCATCTATATCTAAAATACCATTAAAATGCTGAATGTCGTCCAGTTGACAAGATGATATGTGATTTGTATTCGTCGTCACAGACTAGCGATGGCCAAACATCGTCGCTAAAGTTTTTTAGTTTTCTAGCTAAGAACCAATCATGATAATTTCGCTAATTGGATATGCGAGCTAAGCCAATGGTAATTACCGATGGAAATAATTTAGCAATGGCTTAATTGGTTTTCGCATTACTGACTTTCCACGAAACGACCAAAAAATTAGCAACGGCAAAAAATACCGTCACGATTTAGCAACAATTACATCGTGGCATCGAGAAAAAATGGTGCGTCGTGCATTTACTGATGGGATCTTGTTCTTCGCTGAATTCATTGCTTTCTGCTCACCGTTGTTGATTCCTTCAATAATTAACAAAATTCTTATAGTTTTATATTAGATTGCTATAGTTTGGGTGATTGAGCCTTGCCAAAAGATTTAGAATTTGAGGTGGTTTTAAGAAAGAGGGTTTTTATAATCAAATTGCAAGAGTGATAGAAGATTGCTCTGTTTTACTCTTTTTTTTTTCTTTTAGGCTTTCTGTAGTGATTGATCGTGAGTTTTGTGTAACAGTCTTTTGTTTCAATGTTCTTGTCTTTGCAATTTGATATGGAAGAGAGAGAGATGTTTAGATACTTGTTTTGGTGAGATGATTTAGTTACGGTACGAGGGAGATGTAGTATAGACCAAATAAAAAGTGTCTTTGCTGAGTAAATTGTCGCTATTCAAACTTTTAGTGGCAAATTGTAGAACTTGCCAACAAATATAAAAATTGTTCTCAATCGGCCAAAAAAAAAGGAAAAATCAATTGAAAATCTAACGCCATTCTGCGAAAACGATCAGTGACAAAATTTCTCGTGAACAGTGGCTGGATCCAGGATTCTGGCTAAGCAGGGGTCGAATCTGCGTAGCCAGAATCTGATTATGCGGTGTGTACGACAAAAAAATTATGTATATATATAGAAAAATTACATTAAATTACAAAATATTCGAATACATGTTGAATAGTATAACAGTTTCCATATACCTACCTGTTGACTGTTGTTTCCAGTGACTAAGCCGCAGATGGTCCTGGTTTATTTTCAGAGTTACCTTCGACACTCTGAGAGCATATTCCGATATACACAATTAATAGAATGAACATATGTTATTTCTATATCCATGTGAATATACTTTCATTATATGCAAGCAACTTAGAAACTTGATTGTAAATATTCTGTTCTTTACATGATTGTCGCATTATTATATAAATTTATAATAGCAGGTTATCTTGAACTAGGTCAATTCACAAGCTAATAATATTTTGTTCAACAATTCAAATAATTTGATTCTTCTTCTCAATTAAACTAGACACATGAAGTTTCAACATAGTAAAGTTTGACACGAATCAAATCACTTAACAATTTATGACATATTTTTTAAATCCATTATGTTTTCTGCTACAAGGCAACCTAAATAATGCAACTTAAAACTTCCAAATCTCTCCACATTCTTATTAGATCGAAAAACTATTTTAAAGGCACTTAGTTAATGCATAAAGCAACAGTTTTCATGTTTTACACTTTTGCTATTTCGGCATCTAAAGAAATGAAAATAAATCCACAACTTCTGTATTATGAACAAGATGATAATCTGAGTCAAGTCTCTTTCAAGAAGCACATCTCTTCACCCACTTCTTATTTTGACACCGTATTTTACAGTCATCTAGTTAGATTATTAAACTACAAGTTTTATGTTTTGCACTTTCCATAATTCAATTTCTAAAAAAGGCACCAAAATAATTACACAAGACTGATGTTTTGTCAACAGAATCTGAAATTCAAAATCATAACACCTTTTAGTTTACTCCCTTTTGATTCTCATCCTTAACATCCTTTTTATCACCATATCCACGAAATTGGTAATCTCAATCAATGATTCTCATATAAAGACAGCAAATTCTTCAATCAATCATTCAACAATACTAACCTTAAATAGAGACGAAATGAGGGACGACTTACCCGAGCATGGTGGCTGTTAGCAAAGGAGCACGTGCGAAGTGGTGGCGATGAGGCGTAACGGTGGTGGCTGTTGGCGGTTGTGCTAAGACAAAGAGAAATAAGAGAAGAGAAGAGGGCGTGGTGGCTGTTGTTCGAAATGGAGGAGTGGGCAGCTGCGAAATAAGAAAGAGGGATCCTCTTTTAAGATTTTAAAATCAGTGGTTTTTTTTTAACCACAGGGCGAAACGCATCGTTTCGCCCTGTGGTTAAAAAACAAAAAAAAAAGTTTCTCAGGATCAGGAAAGAAGAACAGCCACCACCTCCAACTCCACGGTGCTTTAATGGTAGAAACCCAGCAGGGGCAGAATTCATGGTGGAGCCCTACCGGAGGGGGGTCCTATGGCCTTCCTCCGGCGCAACAGGGGCTTGGGCCCTTATTGGTCCATCTGTAGATCTGCCTGTGCAATCGTGAAACATTGTCTCAATATTGAAAGGGTCAGCAAAATTTTGCCTGAAATCAACAAAAATTGTCGGTATTTTGTGGTAATGTTTGTTGTTGCAAAGTTAGTTATTTAATTATTTAAATTTCAACAGTTAAAAATAAGTTTTATATATTCATTATTACTTTTTTAAATATTGATATTTGTAATTGTTAGGATACAAGTGTGAATGGTAAATGTTTCACATTGGAGAGTTGTGGTGTGTGTGAAAGACTTATAAGTGGTGTGGACTCATAACTCATTGTCTTAAGGTTTTGGGTAAAAATGTGGTGTCAAGTCTAATTGTATGCTCTTTTACTAGACCCACGCGTGAGACAAATCTCCCCAAGACTCCCCGGGTCCAACAAGTGGTATCAAAGCCAACGACTCGGTTGGGACATGCAAGGACGAGAATGGTGTAATGGTGGTTTTGGTATGAGTGCAGTAATATGGTGAAGTGTGGTATTGATTGATATATCCCGAATTTACTATGTGAGCGGCCGAAAAAATGCTTGTAGACAGAAGGGTAGAGTCATAGGAGAAGCTCTTGGTGACACCTTGGTGATGACCAGGTTGAACACCCAGGCCCGAAGACAATGAAGACTTGTGTTGACTGGTAAAGCCATTGTCTAGTGTAAGTGGTGGGGTCAGCTCGTAGATAGGTGGAGTCATAGAAGGAGCTCTTGGGTTAAAAAATTCCACATTAGTACTCGAGAAGACCCAATAAAATTTTTCAATACTGGGATTGGTTTCCACTGTAGGGGGAGCAGGCCTAAGCCCGATGTGGAAGAGATTTACACTTGAGGGGGAGATTTTTCCCATAACCCATTGCCTTAAGGTTTTGGGTAAAGATGTGGTGTCAGACCCACTTGTGTGCTTCTTCACTAGGCCCACAAGAGAGACGAATATCCCCAAGACTCTCCGTGTCCAAGAAGCAGTATCAGAGCCAACGTTTGCTTGAGACATTCAAGGACGAGCATAGTGCAGTGGTGATTTTGGTATGAGTGCAGTAATATGGTAAAGAACTGTATTGACTGATATAGCCCAAATTTGTTGTGTGAGCGGCCCAAAAAAAACTCGTAGACAGAAGGGTTGAGTCATGAGATAAGCTCTTAGTGACATGGTCGTGATGACCGGGTTGAGCATGCAGGTTCAAGGACGATGAAGAGTTGTGTTGACTAGTAAAACCCTTGTATAGTGTGAGTGGTGGGATTAGCTCGTAGATGGGTGGAGTTACAAAAAGAGCTCTTGGGTTAAAAAATTCCACATTAGTACTCGAAGAGACCCAATGAAATTCTGCAATACTAGAAGTGGTTTCCATTGCAGGGAGAGCAGGTTTAAGTCCGATGTGGAAGAGATTCACACTTGAGGGAGAGATTGTTAGGATACAAGTATGAATGGTAATTATCCCACATTAGAGAGTTATGGTGTGTGTGAAGGACTTATAAGTAGTATGAACCTATAACCCATTGCCTTAAGATTTTGGGTAAATATGTGGTGTCATGCCCATTTGTGTGCATCTTCACGAGACAGATCTTCCCAAGACTCTCTGGGTCCAACAATAACAATATTAAATAAAAATAAAAACTAAATGATTTTATTAATAATGATGAAAATATTCACCAAAAAAAATGTTGACTGTTCTGAGTACCAGTTATCAATCAGAGCCTAAATGGCGAGCTTGAAGAGTTTTGCTTCTGCTAGTAAATGGTACTCCGGTCAGCAAGGGCGTGGTGACAAATGCTTCTTAACATCCAGGCATCCCATCAAAATTCGCTTCTTAGTGATAAAACAACGACAAAGTCATCAATTAGTCACTAATTTTGCTCGAAAACTCCACGATACTCCTACATGATTTTGCAAGAAGCTTCCGCCAAGTTTACTGACTACGGAATAGTCGTTACCTTTACCGTCGAATTGGCAAAAAAATTCAGTTCTTTCTTTTTTCTTGCTAAAAAAATCAAAATTTGACAGTTAATATACACTACAAAAAAAATTAATGGCACTTTTAAAGTATATTTAATGACAGTTTTAAACACCACTAATTTTTTTATTGATGCTTTGCAAAAACGCATCTAGGCGTTGGTGTCGTTACATATAGTAGCTATTATTTTGAAAAGCGGCATTACTTTGTATTAACGATATTTTAAAAGCGTCGCCAACCCTTCATGGCGTTTTTAAAAAATCTTGCTCTTGTTAACTCCTCTCCTACCAACCCTCACCATCTCGTTCACCAACTTCATCCTAGATATAACATGCATCGTAACGTGAGATACCCAAAGAATCTATTAAGCTATGTTAAATGTCAATAGTTAATGATTCTAAGCAGTGACAGAACTAGAACAAAATTCACCCGGAGGCCCGACGACAAACAAAGTGATGGTACAAAATTTGATATTATATATTTATATAATATATTTAAAAGTGAACAAGTATAGAGAAAAATATGTTATATATTATATGTCAGTATCTCATTTCTGTAAATACATATAATATACCCTACATAGACTATAAATAAACCATACATGTTGTAAATTATTCAAATAAGAAAATAATATTTAAATATTTTTAAAGGTGGTTATTAAAAGTGGTTATTGGTAGTTTTACACCAAACATTGTATTCATTTCCTACAGTGATGTGTTGTTTAATTTGTATAAATTTTAATATTAATTCCCTATGTTTGTGTGTTTATTTGCACTATCTTAAGTATTTTATCATCTTTTGCTATCAAGACAGCAAGCTAGATATATTGAAAGGAGCCGAAGGGATAGGTTGAAACAGATGAGCGTGCCCACGCTTAACCTGAAGAACCCAAAACCGGGAATTTCGAATTTTAATTTTCAAAGCTAGAATTTTAAGGAAATTAAAAGACTCATTCAACAGATATCTTGGGGCCTTTAAACTGACTGTTGGCACGTGCTTTTGATAGAGAAAATAGGCTTCTAGGGTTTGTTACGTTTTTAATAGACATATATTAGAAAGACTTAGAGTTTTTATAATTCTCTCTTCTGTTTTTAAGCAGCCAAGAACGAATCTTGGCTGGGTATTTTCCAGAACACTCACAACACCAATTTTGTGCCTTTTGTAATGGATTTTAGCCACTAAATCTTTCTCTTGGTTAGAGGTAACCTTGAAACATTGGAATAAAGTTGTGAGGTTTCTTGTTTTCATTGATTTCTGTTGATTTATTCAAGTATTGAATGTTTCTCTACTGCAATTTTATGATTGTATCAGTTGATTACTAAGGTGGCCAATTAGTTTATTGATTGTTACAGTCTATCACTAGGTTGAATATTGCATCCGTAATTGTGTAATCGTTCGACTAAAGTAGCAACTAGGAATTATTGTTACTACGTTAAACCATAATTCTTAGGAGAATCATTCAACTGGATTAAATGCAACGTCGTACGTGCACTGTCTTGCCTCATTGTCTTTCTTGTTCTTACTGCTATTGTCTAATTAAATTTGAGATCGTATCCAGGTTGTTAGACAATAAGTATTAGTTAGAATACATGTT
>CAODLS012960863.1:0-11050 GCA_948243855.1 Flueggea neowawraea
GTAAAACATTGTTACCAGCTAATTTAAATAATAACAATAAAATAACTCCTGTGTTTGTATTTTTTTATAAGTCAATCTATTTGTTTTATGAAAATCGTATTCTCAATTTTGTAATATTAAAATTAATATTTTTAATATCAATTAGTTACAAATCCATTAATTGTGTTAGTATTATATAGCAACAAACGGTTTGTATCCTCGTTTTCCCTACACAATCACTTAGGTTTAGGCAGTTATCATCGCTACACATTACAATAATTTGTTTCATTTTTTTTTTGAAGTTTAGGCTAATAATGTAACTATTTTTAATGAGATCATTTGATACAGACGGGTACCTAATTGTACGTATGTTGATGATTATTTTGAACAGCATCATATGAATTTCATCACAATTTTTTTTACGATAATTTCATCACAATTTGATCTTATCAATTGTGATCGTTTCAATTTCATCACCATTGATCCCACGACTAAGTTGTGAATCAACCCATGATGTCACAAAAGTACTGGTTTCCGCACGTCAAGACTGTTTCGCTGCAGCTCAAGTATTCTAAAATTGGAGGAGAAAAAGGTTAAATACACTCACTCCGTCCAGGCATGTAATCCTTTTCCATTCATCTCAAAATATAAGTTTATTTGCCTACCTAGACAACTTTTAACATTATTGTATCTTGATAAACTTCAAGTACCTATTTTTTATTCAGACAATAATACCATTCCACACCTGCTAGTTGTTCGGACGTCAGCCTAGTTGGATGTTGGGGATTAGTGCATCCTTAACCTGAGCCAGTCTATCTGGGTTGGGTTCAACGACTAATTGGTCATTTTTTAATCGAAAATAAATTATAAGTTTATTTTTTGTAAAAAAAATTACCCCCTCCCTTTCATTTTTATAGATACATTTGCATATTTACACAGAAATTAAAAAATGTTTTGACTTGTATACAGTTAAATACATTTAATTTTATTACAGTTAAATACATTTAATTTTATATTTTTTTCTTCTGAATTTACGTTTTGACTTGTATTAGTGAAACTGGTTAGATCATTAATTACAACTCTTTCGTAAACATTGATTACATGGGTAGTACTTCATAACTTTGTGATTTAATTTGTAGAAAAGAAAAGAAAAGTGTCTAAAATTTATGACTCCAAAAATAGAAAGAGTTTATATTAAATCGGACGGAGGAAATATAAGTTTTTTTTTTCAAGATTAATAGTTATATGTCATTGTAATAAATTGTCCTATTTAAATGTATAAAAATTGCTTTATTAATTACCAAATGAATTAGTAAAATATAATTCATTAGGGATCGTTTTGGAAAATGCTTTTAAAACTATATATATTCATATAATTTTTTAATTAGTTTTTTATTAATACTAAACCATAAATTAATTAACAAATATGTTAAAAATCCCTCATAAAGGATAAATATGAATATTATTAATCACGTTCCTTTCACGTGGGTCAACTTACTTGAGCTGACGGGAATAGAGTGTCATTTTAACACGGGTTCAACCTAACTTATTGATATTAAAGCAGGTTGTTCATTTCTATAAAAAAAAGATAAATTGAATATATACAATTTTTTTTCATTTATGGACTTAAAAAAGAAAAACTCAACTATAAATATCTATCATGAAATTGATTAAGTCACCTATGACCTCATTGCGTGAAGTTTATATGTACAACAAGAAAATCTAATGCATCAATTAAATAAGGATAAATTAATTGAATATTAATAATTAGTTAGTGCTTAACATAAGGTCCAAGGCTGGACCAACTAAAAAATTTAGTAATATTAGGACCCTAAATGATCCTAATATTACTAAAATACAAAATTCATTGGTTGGACCAACTCATAATTGAAGATTGGTATTAGCACTAAACACATGTAGTTGTTACAAATTGCATCGGAACATTGTTTACTAATTTTATCTTGACTTTTGTCCCAAACTTTTATTTGGTAGGCCAAAAGATAGACATAGTATGTCATTAATTACTAAATTAAATTAATTATTTGGTTGACATGAGCTACTTGATTTTTTTCTTTTTCTTGTCCATATTTATGGAAATGAATTTAGCATTGTATACTCTCAAATCAATTATGGACTGACAATCAACATCGGTCGATATCATCCATATTCACATGTTGAGTTGTTTCCACAAATCTTGTGCTAGAGTGCTAAAATTAAATTATTATTAGCGGAGTCTGATTATTTAAACCCAATTTGCAAAGTTATCTTTTTCTTTTCGGCTGAAGCTAGTTGTGTATTTGCGTTCAAATCAATTTAAATTTTAGTTTGAAGCTATCCATTCAGCGAAAATTGAACAACTTGTTTGATAATTTTTTTGCTATCTTTTATCAAAAAATGAACAATACAATTGAAAGATACATTTTGTATTCTCTAATTTTAATTTTCTATTATTAATATTTTTGGGCTAGGTAGCATGAATCTAGGTGTTTAGGAGTGTCAATTTAGTTGGGATGACCAACTGTACCATTTAATTTTTGACCTCATCTTTTACTCAAATCAAAAATTGAAAGGTACATACAAACTATTTACAATTTAAGCCAGTCTTACAATCTCATACATTTACGTACATTCATTCAGTATATTATATATATGCAATACCGTTTAATATTGTAATTTTCAAAAAAATACATACATTACACTGATATTTTTTTTAGTCATGAACTAATACCAATTCTAATTGGTAGTATATATGATAAGTGTTAAATCTATTCTGTGTTTCTTTTGTTCTTTACAACTATATATAGAGATGAAAACTTCGGAAATATCAACAGTTGGTCTGCCTTTTATTATCATGCCAAGTTAAAGTTGCACTGTAATTTTCTTGCTTTATTAATTCATTGGAGTCAACTTGCCAAATTGCTTCTTCAATGGCAGGAAAATATATTTTTCATTCACCGAGTCGCCATTGTGGAAAATTTACATTAGTTGTAAGTGTGAATCGTGGAATAATACAACAGGCATCTGGTTCTCAAGGCTTTATGTTCATTGACAACTATGTACTCAGGACCAACAACAAATTAATCCAACGTTGTATTTTCCATACGTTCTTAACAAGCAGCTACCCAACAAATTCAGTGGAAGGTACAACAATAAAATCTGGAAAGAAAAAAAACCAAATAAATATATCAGAAAACAATGAACAGAAGAGTCCATGCGTGCGGGAATCCGACATTGTAGTATGTGTAAACATATTGCAAGCACTTGTACAAGCAAGTCCAAAGTTGAGCAGATAATTTTTCTTGTTCTTTGTAGGCTGCAAGACATAACCTATCTTTGGAATTCAAAATTAAAAGATAAAACCCTCGATAATTTGAGAATGAAATTTCAAGAACTTTCCAGTAAAAAATATTTTGAGAGCGATAAATGATTAGATAAATAACAAGAGGAAAGCGGTTGTACCGTGCATGAATATATGTAGAGTGGCGACCATTTTGCGCCCGTATAATGGCTGTTTTCTATACAAGAACTTGAACATAATTTTCCAATGGGTTTAAACATGCAAATTTGGTCCAATACGACATGAGACTATCACAAATCCATTTTCTTAAAATAAAATTCTTAAAATTAAAAAAAGAAAATAACTATATGCACAAAAATGGAAAAACGATTTTTTCATTATTTTCATGCTATGCAGCCATTGTACTTTCATATTTTTAATTATTATTACGGATTAAACTTAGCAGAATAATAATTACTTATTGTATTTTTTAATAAATTTATTGCTGTTTGTTTGCCGTTATTTTTTTTTATTGAATTTTGATATGATCACTACGTAATAGTAAATTATCTTTATCAAGAAAAAAATAATTAATAAAAAATGACAGTGATATATTATATCAACAATTAACAAAAAACAAATCTAATGTTGATAAATTGAGCTCTAATCTCGATTTAGATTCAAATTAATCATATATAAAAAAAATATTTAAATACAAATGATCTAACACAACAAGCAATACATTGTGTATAAAAACAATAATAAACCTTAAAAAATTGAAATAGTTGTCCACTAATTCTGAAACCAAATTACTACGTAAGTTCAAAGAATTCCACTAATTATAAAACCAAATTAGTACCTATAAGTTCAAAGGAGTCCACTAATTCTAAAGCCAAATTAGTAAGATCAAAGAAACACAGCTCTTGGGCAAAGTGCAAGACCAAGAAACTAATGAATTTCAATTGGATTAATCAAAAAGTTGGTTGGTGCTAATGGAAGTGTGTAAGCAATGACATCAACATTAATGGGTAGAGAAAGGCATGTAGATGAGTGAATATTCAATAACAATGGTTCTGCACTAATCTAAACGCATAATGACAAATATCCTGACATTCTTAGTTTAATTATTTAGCTAACCTAATAATGCAGCTACCCGATTGATGATACCAACAACCAAAAAAATTTCCCTCCTTCGCATACCATATATACGTGATTTAATCACAAGTTAATGGTTTTCTTTACTATGAATGACTAATAAATGTTAGATAAACTGCTTATTGAATTTCCTGACCAATTTATGGTTATGTATTCGAACTTCTACGTCTATTGAAAACTTTGCAAATTTATGCATAATATTTATAATTTATGAAGAGATCAAACCATTAATCGCACATTGTTACAAATGCTTCTTAGCGTATGATAAGGCAAAACGTAGATAAAACCAAGAATCGAAAGTGTTGGTGGGTAGTAGATAGGAAACTATGTGCCAAATCTTACAATCAATTAATTGATCAATTTTGGTGTCCCTCGTGGAAGTTCTGTTAGTCATAAAGCAGCCTCTTCCCACCGCATAGTCACAGCTTGAATCACTTTATCAACCACATCTTTTTTTTTTAAAAAAATAAAAGCAAGATCGATCAAATTTTGAAGAACAGAAGAGCCTCCAAAATATAGACCAAAAATATTTAAAAAATATTTTTTTAAAAAAAGACGTTGTTTTCAAGTGCACATTCTGTCAACGCCGTGACGACTGATACATTAAAAAAAGCGATCCAAAATGAACCTTGATTGATGCCTCAAGTCGCCCAAGCCGCGACAAAAGTCCTCCGACAATGACCTTACTCTCAATCTTTTTTAATTTTGTATCAAAAAAGTGCTAATCAAATTATTTGTGCACATATCAACAACCGTTGGTCCAAATAGATGGGCATTTAGACATCTTAAGTAATTATTTAGATTCAAATTCAAGATGACTACTTAAAATATCGAGGGGGTCATTTTTGTTTATGGACCTCTATAGTATACAAAAGAAAGAGTTATACCGTTTAGTTTAAATTTTTTTAAAACAATTATTTATTCATGTAAATTCATTGTTTATGCAATGATATGTATGCACTTACTACGATGAGATGAATGTAAATTATTATTTTTTTATTAAATCACTTGATATTTTGATACTTTTTGATATTTAATTAATTTAAATTTGAGTGTATTAAAATTCATATGCAAGATAAATTTTCATTACTGAATTTAAAAAAATAATTAAAAATTTGAAATTACCTGTAATTGAGAGAGGAGAAATCCACGTCCTTCCGTCATTATCCTTGTATTTCAGATTGTTTTTTTTTGCTGAACTCGTACATAAACCCTTGAACTTTAAGAAACATCCCCATAAGCCCCTCAACTTTACCTTTAACCCCTTATCCCCTTTAACTTTCAGACTACTATATGTCTTTAAACCCAAATTTGAACTCTATTAATTGCTTGTATTTTAGTGATTTTAGGTGGAGGCTGAGTTCAGCAAAAAAAGAGACATGTCAGATTATCATGTCAGATTATAAGAGATACATCAGATGCCACATAAGGAATATATACTGATTTGGCCTCCATAACCCAAAACAAACTCAAACACAAAAAAAAAACAAACACAATACACCCAACCCCTATTTCCTAACCACCACCGCTGAAATGAACCCAAACCTTAGCTCGTTGTCTACATTGAAGTATTGAACTGAACCTTGAAATTGAAACAAATTGAACCTTCTTCTTCGCATCTGAGAAGAATACAACGCCACCAAACCCAGAATCTACATTCTTCACACCACCTAACTCACACCGCAAGACCTAGCAACCATTACTCCACAAGATTTGAGTAGTGGCGTGCAACAAGCGGAGTGGTGTCACTCTCCTTTTTTCAGCTTTGCATGTGTTGGCTTGGTTTTTGGAAAAAATGAGACCTAAACCACAACCAATAATCCAAATCTTTGTTTCACCTCCACCATCAACTCTGACGATAAAACCCGACACCACATTCTAGCCACTTACTGTTGGGGCCCCAACACACAAACAAACTCACAAAAAGAATAATAGAAAAAAAAAGAAGGGAACACAAGAAATTTTTAACGTGGTTCGACCCCTCAATAGACCTACGTCTATGAACTCCACTAAAATAATATTACAATTTTTTAACAGATAAAATTGTTAAAACCCTTTCACTCTCACAAACCAAAGTTACAACTCTAGTTAACTAGCTTAGGATTTTGTGATGCTAAACAACTTGGGGTTAAGGCTTATTTATAAGGGAGAGACCACTTCCCAATTCCACAATGAAGCGATGTGGGACAAGTAGTTTTTCAAAGCCTCTCCTACTTTGTGTGGAATTTGGAGAGTTATCCCAATAAATTCTCCATCTGCCCAAATCTCCACATATCTCAACAGTTTCAGAAAACTAAATCCTCTTTGCAGTCTTCGACTTCCTTGTCCTGCTATTTCCATTATTAAGAGAACACCCATCCAAATAATAAATATTTTCCCTTTCTTCCTTCCTTGCAATATCAAGCTGTCATCTTTGAACACTTTGCAAAACTCTTCTCACCAGCATACTTGTACCATGAGATGCCAATTCACCCAAAGAAATTATGTTGGCTCTAGCACTAGGCACAAACTTCACATCAGAAAATGTTTTGATAACACCATTATAGAGCTTTAGGAGAACTCTTCCAATTCCTTCAATATTCAACTTTGAATTGCTCTAGTCATGGATGTAGCCAAAAATTTTTTCTTTCTGTAAAGTATCAAAAGAAGCTCGATCTCTACAAATATGCAAGTTAGTAGCATAATCCAACACCCAAACTAGAATGATCTTTAACAAGATCATTAGCAGCAGTCAACAATACCTCATTACAATCTTCAAGCACATTAATTGAAGAATCACCAAATTTCTTCTTACCTTTCATCATCCCTTATAGACTCTTTAAGTCTTGCTTAAACTGTGGGCAACGAGATTGCACGTGATCGATTTCTCCACAATAATAACACTCAACAATACTCATATATCTCAGCTGAGATCTCGATCTTCCACCACGATCAACTTTTCTGCGATTCCTTCCTCTTTCGTCATTCTCTACAACTATGAATATTTAAGGACCACCATCATCTTCTCTCATTATCCTTTCATTCTCCTTCAAGAATATCATCGCATCATTCAACTGCAAAGTTTTTTCCCTACTAACATCGTTTGCACCAACGGTTTGAGAGATTTGGGCAATGATGCTAATAGAAGCAATGATTGCTCTTCCTCCTCAATTTTCTCACCCAAATTCAATTGCTGACAAATTAATTATTGAAATTATTGATGTGGTTATACATATTACCTCCATCCATTCTCAGGGTATACAGATCCATCTTCAGACACAATCGGTTAGTCAACGACTTCAATAAATATGTGCTCTTCACAAAACTTGAGGAGACGTCTCATTCACCAAAATCATTCTAATTTTGGGAGCAAGTGCTAACCTGATAGTGCTAACAGTTTTTCTCTAGATCGTACTCTAATATCCTGTAATCTTAATATGGTTATCCAAGAGGGGGTGAATTAGATTTCTTGCTAAGTATAAAATCTTTCGAAAACTTTTGGCAATATTTTGAAAAGCAAAAGTTAATAGCTAAATCTAACACAACCACAGAAACTGAAATGAAAATAAGTAAGGGATAGAGAAAACAAATCCGTCATTTATAGTGGTTCGGTCCTCCTTGACCTACGTCCACTCCTCTAGCCTCAACTAGAGATATTCAATGCACTATCACTTCTTTACTTGCTGGTGGAGGCAAACCGTTACGATATTTTCCTTGTTTTTAGCTGGCTCAACAAGAAAACCAATACCCACTTGTTTTTCTAAGGAACCAAACAAACAAACCTATTCTACCCACAAGCTTTACAACCAAAGCTTGTTTACACAATGTTTAATAGAATGAGAATGATCTTCTCACACCAACTCTCAAACCAAATAGCAATACAAAAGTTTAGTTGTGGTGTAAGAACTTGAAAACGCTTAGAGCGAGAACGTCAAGAAAGAAATTTGCAAAGTTTGGGCACACTCTGTAATACCCTGAATTTTTGACAATTTTTTTTTGGCAATTTTGCCATTTATTTTGGAATAATACATAACATTTGGTATTTTTTAATTAAATTTGATTTATTTTCTAATTAATTTAGAAAATAATTTTTATTGTTGGAAAATTAAATTTTATGTTTTAAATATTAATTGGATAATTAATAAAATTATTGGAGTGATTAAAGTTGATTAACTAAGTGGAAATGGGTTAAAATGATAAATAAAATAGAAAATAAAAAGGAAGTAAGGTGACATGTCTTTTGAGTGTATAAGCAAACTACATGTCGTTGGGAAAGGGAAGGCTATCTTTCGCGTGTTGCTTCGGTCGTCTGTAATCACTATGAATTAAGCCACCAGAAACGACGCGTCGTGCAGAACAGTGGATTATGTCGCTTGAGGCTTCCGTATGTCGTCCGATCATGTCGTTTCAGCGTGTTCTCTTTAGTCAACACAGCCTATACCCCTCCCACCAACTCTGACTTCTTCCATACTTTGGCACAATTTTTCTCTGTCCACACTTAACCATTTTCCTTCGTTTTTGTTTAATTCTTCTTTCCTGCATCTCCTCTTCAGAGTTATCTTCGAGTTTCTCTCCAGTTCGTCATTTTTCTCCATTGAATCAAGGTGAGAATACACCTTCTCTCTTCAGTCCATTTTTGCCTTTATTTTTCAAATTTAGTTCTATTTATATGATTTCATTTCATGGCTATTGGTTTCATTTAACATGATTTTTAGACATTTTTAAGAAGTGTTTGAGTTGGTTTTTAATGGGTTATGATTATCAAGATGGGAGAGAAGTTTTGTGAAGTTTCGTTGGTTAAAAATCAAGAAAATGGGACTGTTTTGGTTGTTGTGAGTTTCTAGAAATGATGGACTGTTGGAAGGAAGAATGTTGAGGTTTGGTTGGGTTGGAAATGGAGAAAAAATCACGGTTTGGTTTTGAGGGACCATTTGGTGTAGTTTTTAGTAAAAAGGACCAAAACTGATATTTTTCAAATTCTGGAAATTTTATTTAGGGACCGACTTGATATTTTTCAAGCTGGATCATTTTGAAAAGTAAAAAGTCATTTTTGTAATTTCAAGAAAGTTAGGGATAAATTGTAATTTTAGCAAATTTGAGGATTTAAAAATAAATTTTAAATTCTTTAAGGACCAAATAACAAATCCTATATATTTTAGGGACTAAGTTATAATTTTTCAAGTCTCAGGGACTAAAATATAATTTTACATTGGTCGGGGACCAAACTGTAATTTTACGTAGATTTTGAATAATGAATTAAGAATGATAGGATATCATTCAAAATATATTTTTTGGGATCTTGTGAGGGTCCGAGCACACATTTGCATTGCATAGCATTTGGTACGGGCGCAGTACCACATTTTCGACTTGTCAATTATATATATGTTGATATATATATGATTTTTTGTTCAGCTTCGTGTTCCTGTTGGCTAGACCAGCCTCCGATGAGTTGGGCTTGACTGACGTTGCACACTTTGATTTTCATGTGAGTGAAACGACAGCTTCATACACATAGGTTGTGTTTTCTAAACTATATTTTTTTGATGTGTTCAGAACCTATTTCTGAAATTGGACTAATCTAACGATTCATTAATTTAATAACCTGGTTATGTGTTTAATAATCACCTTACTATTTTTGAATGGATATATTCGTAATATATACCCCTCACTGTTATTGATATGCGCTACTGCATGAGTAGTTGTTTTTGATTTAAAGATAATGGAAAATCTACCCTAAGATTTATTATGTTTTTGTAATAAATGTTTTTGTTGGATTTTGATGGTTTCTAAAATAAATATTATGTTTTAATATTTATTATGATTTCGGCAGTAAATTCTCTATTTTGGATTTTAAGATATTTCTTAAACATGTAATTGTTTTTGGATTAAATGTATTTTTGGAATAATACTACGTCTAGTATTTTGCGGTGTTTCGCTAATAAACGTTTCGGTTGAACTTTTGATTTATTGAATAAACAAGATGTATGTATGGCATGTTGTCTATTTGGATATTTTTAATAATTATCTGTATATATTTTTGATAAAATATTTAGATATGGGGACGACTTTGTTACGGGGATAAACATGACATTTGGTTTACCAATCCTATGAAAAGCCCAGCTACCAGGGTTGTCGGCAGCCATGTGTTCTAATCCAACACATGATTTGATATCGATCACTGTTATTGATATTGGTCCCCTATCACCGGTATTATGTTATTGTTACTGATATTATTGCAACCGTTTTTGAAATGTTTTTTGCTAGCTATTATCTAAATAGCGCATGTGTATTTAATAATGAATTTTTGGATACGCCTTTCTGAAGTATTTCGGAAAATTCTCTCTCAATATATATTTTGAAAAATATTACGTCTCGTTATCAGTTTTGGGAAAACAGATATGAATTTTGGTAAATATTTTTGAAAAGGAAATATTTTGGGTTATTTCATATCTTTAAAACTAAATATTTTATTTAAAATAAATATTTAGCAAATATGTATAACTATTCGTTGTTTGCTTTGTTTGCGAAGCATTTCGAAACGAATTTCAAAAAGTATTGTTCGATATATAGCGTGTATACATATGTACATTTATATCTATATGTGATGTTTTTAAATTGTTTTCAAAACAGTCTTTGTGAGACACGTACCATGCGATCTGG
>CAODLS012960958.1:0-11990 GCA_948243855.1 Flueggea neowawraea
AGGTGAGTGAAATAGCAGCTTCAGACACATAGACTGTGTCTTTAAAATTAAGTATGCTATTTTTGATATGTCTGGCTATGACATAAATTGACTAATAATTATTGGGTTAATTAATAATCTGGATATGTGATTATTATTAACCAATATTTTGATATGAAAAATCTGTAGTATATATGGGTATATATATATACAAGAACATTTTGTAAATGATGGAATAAAGGAAAAGAGATTGCATGATTATATGTGGAATACTATGTATATAACACATTGACATGGGGACACCCTACTACGGAGTATGTAGTCTTTAGTATACCATTGTATGTTATCACCATACTACGGAGTATGCAGTCTTTGGTATACCATTGTATATTATCACCCTACTACGGAGTATGTAGTCTTTAGTATACCATTGCATGTTATCACCCTCCTACGGAGTATGTAGTCTTTGGTATACCATTGTATGTTTATGGCCCTAGCCACCAGGGATTGGGGTGGCCGTGTATCTAGGCCAGATATACGCATTTATTGAGCAGACAGGTGGCGAAGTCCACACTGCTATTTAGATATGGAAATATTTCATCGTCTCGTATTATGAATATACAAGTATATGTATATATTGCTTGAATGCACGTGAATGTTCTGGATGCGAACGTTTTGGTAAAACGTATTTTGAAAAAATATACTATGTATATAGTGTGTATACTATATGGTATATATATGTGTGTGTGTGTGTGTGTGTGCGATATTTTGAAAGGTGGTTTTCAAACCAGTCTTTGTGAGGCACGAACGAGGCGGTCTGACGTGTTGTTTCCTCACTATGGAATCTTACCCCTTTTTCTTCTGTTGTCCATGTTATACCTTTGTTCGTAGGTGACATCTTTTGGACGCACAGTATCTGATCCGTACCTTGGACCTAGTGAGACGCTCCTTCACTATTGTGAGTGCCCTCGTTCGGGACTCTACTTTGCTATGTCATAGAGCTTCACATCGGGTTACTGTTGGGATACTGTGCTTCATTTTGTATTTTAGGGTTTACTCCGGTGATTTATACTTTCACCAATATTTTGTATATATATATATATATATGATTTACTTCATTTATAGATGTTTTTATAAATGTTTTAAATAAATATTTGGATAAGTCGGGTAGTATATCTGATCACAGAGGCTTGTGCGGGACGTATCGGGCTTCCACAGACGGTCTGCCTCGTATGCCGGTCACGGGCCCGACTATGGGTCGTGACACACATAGACATGCGCATGCACTTTCACGGCCTAGATCAGACATCCATCTACGCACGTAGTACAATCACCTACTCACGTAGACGACCCTCTGACCTCAATCTATGCGCGTAGAACACTCATCGAAGCACACATATGACCTGTTATGTGCTTTGCACACACAGAACCACCTTCAAACATTCCCGATCGAAGTTTAACACCTCAAAGCCTCGAATTCCCCTGAAGTCTTGATGAAATACCATCAAATTTCTGTCAAAATGGACGAAATATTACAACATAAGTTGGAGGACTAAACTGTAATTTTACGTAGATGCAAATTTTTGAGGTTTTATTGTTAGATCTTCGATTGAAATAGATTTTTCGTAGTCGGAGGGGTGTTTGCATTTGCATTGTCTGCATTTTTGGTACCGCCACAGTACCAATCTCACGTCTTTGATTCCGCTCCGATATAAATGTTTCAGTTTCGTGTTTCGGTCAGTAAGGTCAGCCAGCCACCAGTGGTGGGTGACTGAGCCATTCAGCTTGGATATCTAGGTGAGTGGAATGACAGCTTTAGACACATAGGTTCTGTCTTCTGAAATTCTATGTTTTTGCTATCTCCGACTTTATTTTGGAATTTGGAATAATTAATGGTTTGGCTAATTAATAATTTGATTTATGTTATTATTGATATTAGTCTTTGTTCCGGTTATCTAATATTTATATAATTTCTATAAATATTTCCTAAAAAATAATCTTTGTTCTATACTTTCGTATGTTATAATGGTAATATATTTACATTGATAAACTTATGTGAAAATATTCTGTTGTAAGAAAATTAGTTTTTGGAAATTATTTATGATTTCTGAAATAAATAACATGTTTGGTTATTTGTTGTAATTTTTGTAGTAAACATTCCGATTGGATTTTGAGAATATTTTTTGTTAATAAATATCTTGTTCTATACTAAATTTATTGTCTGTAATAAATGTTTTTCTTTGAAATAAGTAAAGTTTTTGTACTAGAATTTCCCGTAACAGATATTTTTGTTTGAAAGTTGGTATGAATTTCGTAAAGGATTTGTATACTTCGTAAGCTACTTGTTTTTGTGCATTTGTTCTTTGAAATAAAGGTTTCTTGTTTTGGTTATATTCTTATTGGAATAATAAAGAACTGTTCTTTGATTTTTGTAATCGGTATTGCATGTTGTGCCAGTGGTGTATCCACTAGTATTCGTTTGATTCTGCATTTTGAATTTCTGCAATAATTATGGTTTAATTATTATGACTTGGGACACTTTTGTTACGAGGATAAACGTAACCTTTGGTATACCAATGTGAAGACTAAATTATCAGGGTAGGTGATAACACTCAGTTACCAGAGTAGTGGTAACACTCAGCTATCAGGGTATATAGTAGCATGCAGTTAACAGGGTAGGTGGTAACCCGTGTGTCTAACTAACACATATGAACTATATGATATAGTGGCGGAGTCCACTTATATTTTTGGTAGTGGAGTCCACGTATGATCTAGTGGCGGAGTCCACGTATGATTCAGATATTGGATCTTGACACTGGTCCCCTGTCAAGTTGTTTGGTGTTATAAATTTTTTTATCAAGAAGTAATGAACTAGGTGAGACTGTATTATTTCTCATTCTCTCGTAGTATATTGTTCTATAGTTTGACGGCGTATATCTTGCTGGAGCACTTGGACTGCAATGCTCGCGGATGTACTTGAGATCAGATTCTGTTTATCACAGCTTTGAGACCCTTAGGGTGGACGGTGTACTATTTTGAGCTCCTAAGGCTGTCAGCTGTTAGCCCTTTTGAGTCGGGTACCATTTGGACTCTTAAGGTTGCTAGTCATTTTTATATGATCTAGTCAGCACAGTTTGTAATATAATACGGGTGTATAATCAATGTTTATCAGCTTTGCTTATCATCCTGTAGGCGACTGGTCTCTCCGGCACTAACATAAAGGTGAAAAAAATATATCACACAAAGAAAAAATGTGATTACTGGTACTGTGGCAGTACTGAATTCATGATATGCAAATGCAGACCCAAACCCAAATTGACGCTGAACGAACATCTAATACTCTCATCGAAAATCGCACCTCGATGTAAACTTATATTTTATTGCCTGCTTTTTCTTCAAATTACACTTTAGACCCTAAGTCCTCATTAAATTGCAAATCAGTCCCAAACTCATATAAATTTACCAATCACTCCCTAAATTTTCTAGAATGTACAAGTCAACCCCCAAATATTTTTTAATTACAATTTAGAGCTCAAATATTCAAAAATTTACAATTTAGTCCTTGTGACAAAAATTTATTAATACCACAAAATCCGTCCAAACCGACACTATTATTCCGAATCATTTAAATCATCATCCCATCATTTTTATTCATAAAAATCATTCATCAATTTCACCAAATAGTCAATAAATCATCAAAACTCAAATTTATACTTCTAATTAAAAACCCTAACCACACTAATCGCTTTCAATCTCCAAAACCAATCACAAACCCATTCAATTCCATGTATATTACACCAAGATCAATCAAAATCTAACACAAATTCATCATCAATTCAACCCATTCTACATCCAAAAATTTGGACATAATGAAAACCCCAACATAAAATACACATTCAACTCAACAAAACAATACCCACACTATTCTAACACCTATTCTAACATTATCCATCAAAATCCATCTGAAATCCATCAAAAAAAAGCATCAAAATTGTATGTAACCTCCAAAATCGTCACCCATTCAACCCACATAAAAACCCATCTGTTCTTCCATGAAAATGAAGAAAGAAAAGTGACGAGGGAGAGATTTTACCTTGATTTAATGCAAAAATTGAAGAATGGCAAGGAGGAGGATTGAGGGATGGATTGGAGAAAAAATGGAGTGAGTTGGTAGGTGTTTGAAGTTAATGAACAAGAGAGGGAGAGATATGTCAAGCTAGGCATAAAAAGAGACAGCATCAGCACAAAACGGTGATGTTTTCCAAATACTATATTATTTCTTTTATTTTGGGAAAAGCTGAAAATATTACAAAAAAAATTAAATTTCAAAACTATAACAACGTTCAAAATGTAGACAAAAATACCAACTCATTTAATGCAATTACAAAAATGCCAAATTTTGACTTTTTCACCGCTTTTTGACCATGCGTCAGAAGTTTGACCGCATGTCAGAAAGTTGACTATACACCAAAAAAGTTTGACTGCATGATAGAAAAGGAGTACAACATGAGAACAAATTGTTCTCAGTTTTGCACATACGAAAATGAGAACACATGATTGCAACCGAGAACAAACCCCACACAAAAGAGTACAAAATGAGAAAAAAAACTAAATACAAATAGCTACAAAATGAGAACAAAATGTACTTAAAATTCTAGATACAAAATGAGTACAAAACAAGAACAAACCAATACAAACAAGTACAAAAAAGATAACAATCTCAGTACAAATGAGTACAAAACGAGAACAACCTGAGTATGAATGAGTATAAAATGAGAACAAACAAGTACAAAATGAGGCCAAAAAGATAACAAATCGAGTACATATGAGTTCAAAATGAGAACAACATGAGTACAAACAAGAACAAACCGAGTTAAACCAATTACAAATGAGTACAAAATGAAGACAACACCAACAATTTCTTTGAAAATGCGTACAAATGGGGACAACTTGGGTTCATTTGAGTGCTTGTTCATTTTTGTATGAAATGTACATAAAGATACTGTATAAAAATATGGAAAAAAATTGTTCACTTATACAAAAAGAGCCAAACCTAAAGAATTTGAAAACATCTTTAATGTTTTGTTGTTATTTGTTACAAATCGAGTACAATATGAATAAAATTGATTAAATTTTGTACATGTTAATTCAAGCATTAAAAGTATAGCTTTTTCACCTTACGTGTGCTTATTTGACAATGTATTTATACATTTTTTTTATGTAAGATGATGAGGAATGCATGAAATAAGATGAAAAAGGGATGAAAAATATGTTGTTAATGTTGCAAGATTAATGAAAGAAGATGCAAAGAAAATTAGACGAAAGCGCATCACTGGTCATCGCCACACCCTGCACCATGGTCATGGCAAGAGACCAAGGTCAGGCCACACGCTAGGACCATGGCCATGGTGTGACTATGGCCATCGTCAATTGCATAAATTGGGCAGAGACGGTCCATGGCTATGCAAAATCCCATGGCTCGAGGCCGTGGTAGCACTAAAGGTAAAGGCCACGACTGTGGCCGACTTAAATGGAGGAAAAAGTGTGACGATTTTGGCATTTTTTGGCGGTCAAAGATGTGAAGGAGTGTTATATATCTTTTGTCCTCTAACATTTTTTCTCATGCCTAAAGTTGGAGTTGTGCATTCAACGAAGAAGCGAAAACAAGCCAAGCCAAAGATAGATAAGCATTCTTAACTCTCTTCCTTTTGCTTTTTAATGCTTAAATTTAAATATTGAACTTGTTCTCTTGTTTTTTATTGTTGTGAATGATGCTTTACTTTGAAAATTGGGGACAATGTTCAAAATAAATATGGGTCAGGGATTATTGAATACTTGTGTACTTAATTGCTTTTATGTCTTTGCTTGCATGTTGATTTTTCTTGAAAATGCTTAAAATTTTTTCTTGAATTGTGATTAATTTTTTTAATATGTCGAACTTGAGAAGAATAAAATTTGGATTGATTTTGTTGAAGGAATCTTGTAGTATGTGACTATGCTTAACATGATCAATTGGGGAATAAATATCATTTGTTAGTTACTTGAACCTTATTTAAGAATTTGCTTGTTGAACCTTAGTTTTTTATGGTGAAATAAGAAGATTTACAAGCCTATTGCTAAGTTAACTATTTGAAAAGTTTTGGGTAGACTTGGCATCGGGAAAAAAAAAGAAAGAGGAAAAAGAAAAAAAAAGTTGCTCATAACTTGCTTGACCTTGAACCTGGATAAGTACATGAAGTTTTTAATCTACTCTTTTGTCTTTTGATATGAGCACACAAAGCACTTCCATAAAGTGTTTTCTAGGTAACCGGGGGCACTCATAAAAAATGAGTGGTTTTTTTGAGTAAAAGGGACTTTCTCTATGGTGGAAACCTTAATAAGTGCAAAAGAACAAAAAAATGAACCCTTAATTTACTAGCTGTGTTTGTAGCAAGTAAGTTATTGAGATGGTTGAAAACAAAAAAGTGAAAATGGAAAATGATGCCAAAGCTTGCTTGAAAAACAAATGTAAATGTCTATTTAAATTAGCAATATGGGAGATAAATTTTAAAGATGCCAAATAGTGAATATAAGTGGTCAAATGGTGTACAAAAAAGTGGACTTCAAGTGGATAACATGCCTACATCAAGTTGACACAAGTGTGCAATACACAAGTTGGCATAAGTGGACAAAATGAATACATCAAGTTGACACAAATAGACAAAAAGTGTACAACTTGTGTACATCAAATGGCCAACTTGTACATCAAATGGACAACTTGCCAAATCATGGTGGAGGCATCAAAATGTCTATAAATATCCCTTCCATACACATCTTTAAATCATATAACTTTTGGGAGAGAGAAATCCATCACAAAAGAGAGTAGAGAGAAAAGGAAAAGAGAGGAAAAGAGAGGTTTCCTTGAAAAGTCCTTTGGCCTTGGAAAGGAATCCCTCTCATCATTTGTTTTCATTTCTTCATGTTATTTTGATGATGTTATCTTTTTTCCTAAATCTTAGTGTTGTTTTTATTTTCTTTCATCTATGGCAGTATAGGTTTAAGTTTAGATTTTGAGTTGTATTTGTGATAACTGTCTACTATGTTTAATGGAAGGATATATTATGTTCTTAATTGCCATATTTGTTGCCATGGTTGATTTGATGACTTTTTTTTAATTGAATATCATTATGCTTGATCACCATAATGGTGTTTGTGTCATGCCTAAATGAATGATCAAAAGAAGAAGTTTAGTTTAGGTCTACTTGCATGAAACTTGTTAGGTTATGTGATACACATATTCATGCCAACAAGGTGTTCGGTAAAATTTCCAAGAGAACCCAATGAGTATAATTTGGTTAGGTGAGGTCGAAAGGAACCTCATAATAAATTTAGACATAGTTTAAATGAACTCGAGAGATACTTTAAGCGATTAAAGCGAGAGAACACTCATACCACTAAAACCCCCGATTTGTTGATGTAGTAAATAGGAGTCTTCACTTATTAATGCTTAAATTTAAATATTGAACTTGTTCCCTTGTTTGTTATTGTTGTTAATGATGCTTTACTTTGTTGAAATTGGGGATAATGTTCAAAATCAGTGTGGGGAGGGGTTATTGAATACTTGTCCACTCACAGTGTGGGAAGGGGTTATTAAATACTTGCGCACTTAATTTCTTTTATGTCTTTGCTTGCATGTTGATTTGACTTGAAAATACTTGAAATATTTTCTTGAATTGTGCTTAATTTTTTTTTGAATATGTCAAACTAGAGAAGAATAAAATTTGGATTGATTCTGTTAAAGGAATCTTGTAGTGTGTGCCTATGCTTAACCTGATCAATTGGGGAATAAATATCATTTGTTAGTTCCTTGAACCTTATTTAATAATTTTAATTAGTAAGGTTGAGAATTTGTTTGTCGAGCCTCAGTTTTTTTTTGTGGTGGCATAAGAAGACGTACAACCTTGTTGCTAAGTTAATTTTTTGAATTTTTTTTGGTAGACTTGGCATAAAAAAAAAAGGATTTCCTATAACTTGCTTGAACCTAAACCAAAATAAGTACATGTGTTTTTTAATCTACTCCATTGTCTTTTGATATGAGTATGTAAAGCACTGCCACAAAGAGTTTTCTAGGTAACCGAGGACACTCATTAGAAATGAGCAATTTTGAGATTTTTTTGCTTGGGGACAAGCAAACAAGTAAGTGTGGGGGAGTTGATGCATGCTAAATGTAAATGTTAATTCGAGAATAAAAGTATAGCATTTTTTCCTTACGTGTGCTTAATTGGCGATGTATTTATACATTTTTTTGTGTTTGATGTAGGATGATCAGGAATGCATGAAATGAGATGGAAAAGGGATGAAAAAGGCACAAAAAATATGTTGTTAAAGTTGCAAGATCAATGGAAGAATGTGCGAAGAAAATCGGAAGAAAGCGCATCTTTGGTCATCGCCACATCCTGCTCCATGGTCATGGCAGTAGACCATGGTCAGGCCACACCCTAGGACCATGGTCGTGACGTGACCGTGACCATTGTCGAAATTACATAAATCGGGTAAAGACGGCCCACGTCTGTGCAAAATACCATGGCTCGAGGCCGTGGTGGCGCCAATGGCAAGGGCCATGACTGTGGTCTACTTAAATGGAGGAAAAAGTGTGGCAATTTTGACATTTTTTGGTGGTCAAATAGTGGAGAGGTCAAATGGTGTACAAAAAGTGGACTTCAAGTGGATAACATGGCTACATCAAGTTGACACGAGTGTACAAGGGGTGTACACAAATTGACATAAGTGGACAAAATGGACAAAAAGTGTACAACTTGTACATCAAGTGGACGACTTGCCAAAGTATGGTGGAGGCATAAAAATGTCTATAAATACTCTTTCCATACACATATTTCAATCATCTAACTTTTGGGAGAAATAAATCCATCATAAAAGAGAGTAGAGAGAAAAAGAAAAAAAAAACAGGAGGAAAAGATGGTTTACCTTGAAAAGTTCTTTGGCCTTGGAAGGAATCCCCCTTCCCCCATCTTTTGTTTCATTTCTTCATGTTATTTTGATGATGTTATCTTTCTTCCTAAAGCTTAGTGTTGTTTTAATTTTCTTTCATACAGAGCAGTGTAGGTTTAAGTTCGGATTTTGAGTTGTATGTTTTGATAACTATCTATTATGTTTAATGAAAATATATTTTATGTTCTTGATTGTCATATTTATGATAGATTTGATGAATTTTTTGTAATTGAATATCATTATGCTTGATCAACATAATTGTGTTTGTGACATGCCTAAATGAAGGATCGAAAGAAGAAGTTTAAGTTAGGTCTATTTGCATGAAACTTGTTAGGTTATGTAATAGACATATTCATGTCAACAAGGTGTTCGATAAAATTTACAAGAGAACCCAACGAGTCTAGTTTAGTTAGGTGATGTCAAAAGTGTAAAACCCCATCTCATTTAACCAAAAGAAAAGGGGGAGAACACAAAAAAAAGGGTTTTGCCCTGGCACAAAGGAGGGGGGAGGGGGGGGAAGGGGGGACACAAAACAACAAGTTTTTTGTTCTTCCATGTTTTTGAAGCAAGAACCCGCAACCCCTCTTTCTCATTTTTCTTCTCTATTTTTCATGTCCTCTTCCTCACTTCTCTCATAATAAATCCGTTCTCTCTCTCTCTCTCTCTCTCTCTTGCTTCTTTCATTTCTTGCTCAAGTCAAAGTAAATCTCTATCTCTCTCTCCTCTCTCTCTCTCTCCTCCTTTTCCTTTATTTTTCATGGAAAAATAGTTGGGTTTTATTGGGTTGAAGTGTGTGACGAGTTGGAGGTATATTTTTTTTTGCTTGAACTTGGTTAAATGTGAGTTAGATTTTGATTGATTATGTTATATTAGAGTTTGTAAGGCATGTTTCGTGCTTGGGTTTTGTTTGGAGTAGATTAAATGCAGAGTTTTGTGTTAGGGTTTGGTTAGCGACTGGTTTAAGTGTTCAATATGAATTTGATACTTGTTTTTGGTGAATTAGTGATGGATTTTGGATGGGTTATGTTGGAATGAGGTTTGAACATGTGAATTTAACTTGGGTTTTGGAATTTTAAATTTTTGTTCTTGAATGGGTATTGTTAAAGCCGAATTTTTGATGGAAGATAGTTTGATTAGTGATGAATTCTAGTTGGTTTTTGATGGATATTAATGGATTTAATCAAGAATTGAATGGATTTTGTGTTGGATTTTGGAGATTAAAGTAGGTTGGAATGGTAGGGATTTATTTGGAAGAAATAATTTTAGTTTTGATGAATTATTGAATCTTTGATGAAATTGATGAATGACTACTATTAATAAAAATTGTTGGGTGATGATTTAAGTGATCTGAAAGTATGGGTGTCGGTTTAGAGCAATTTTGTTGGTTGGATCGAGAAAATAACTATTTGGGTAATTTGTCATTTGAGAACCAAATGTGATATTTTGCAGTTAGGGATCAAAATGTTATTTTGCATACATTTGACGATTGATTTGGATATTTTGGAGATATTTGATGACTTATTAATGATTTTGGGGTGTTTGGATTAAGTTATAAATTTGAAATATTTTGGGAACTATTTTGTAATTTTCCAAAAGTTCGAGAACCAAAGTGTAATTTTACATCAAGGTGTAATTTTGGATTATAATATTAGACTTGCTCCAAATTGGGTTTTGGGCACGTTCAAGGGATCGAGTCTGCATTTGCACGATCATGCATTTTGGTACCACCACAATACCACATTTTGATTTGTTTCTGAAATGTTTGTTTCCGATATATTTTGTAATACCCCATCTGTTCTAATTGGAATTTTGTAGCCTTCCGATCGATTTTGAATCGGTTCTTGAATGATTTCGATGATGATTGAGTGTTTAATATGATGAATAAATATTGATGGAGTTTAATCATGTTAATTTTTTTTTGCAAAGTTTGGTGTTCGAATGTGATCAAGTTTGTTTTCGATATTGATTTGTTGTTTGGACCATTCATTTGGTGTTTTGGGTGATGAATGTTGATGGATTTAGTTTAATTAATGACCCTTTGATCTTGTTGGATGTTGGTTCGATCGAATGAAGTGTTTTCGGGCAAGAAAAATCATGTTTTTGAAGTACACGGTCAATGACACGGTTTGAGCTTTTGACCGTGTCTTTTAGACCTTTGACCATGTCTTATTTTCCTCGACACATAGCCACGCGATTTTGCCCTTGTCTTATAGGTGTCTTCCCGTGTCTTACCTCTCTTGCCCATGTCTTTCCAGAGTTGTCTTTAAAAGCCCCATCCAATCTTCCTTCGACCTCAAACTCATTTCCACCATTCAAACCTGTCTTCAACCATCCAATCTCCATTTCTTTTCCTCTCTTTGGTGCATCTTGGTTCCTTGAGGTAAGATTAACTTCTCTACTTGATTTCTCTTCAATTTTGTTGCCATTTTTGCATGGGTTTTCTTGTTGTTCTTGGAAGAAGATGATATAGGTTTGATGGGTGCTATATGTCCGATTTTTTGGGTTTTATGTTGGAATTGAGTGGGGTTTTGATGTATCTATGTTACTAGGCTTAGATTATGCAAGAAACATGAAATTTATGGAGATTTGCAGGAGTTTTGTTTGGGGTTAGGGTTTGTGACGGGTTTGAAGAAAAGTGAGGATTTTTGGTGCTATTTGATGCTTATTGATGGATGATTTATGCTCTAGGGAGTGTTAGGAAGTATATGGCATGCTCAGGAATGATCGCGATCTAGTAGAACGAAAGTTGGACTAAATTTGTAATTTGCCATTGGAGGACCAAAAGTGATATTTGGCATTTTAGGGACTAAAATGCTATATGGTTTATTTGGAGACTTAAATTATATGTTTTTGAAAATTAGATGATTGATTATTGATTTTTGGACTATTAGAGGCTCAATATTAACTTTGGAATATTTTGGGGACTGATCTGTAATTTGCCAAGTCTTAGGGACTAAATGTTAATTTTACATAGATCCCGATTTTTGAGGTTTCAGTGATTGATCTTTGATCGAAATAGGTTT
>CAODLS012961490.1:0-43291 GCA_948243855.1 Flueggea neowawraea
ATGGAATTGATGATTGATTAATGTTTATGAAGGTGTTTAGGAGCAATACGGGTGATTGGTAACATCGGATATTGATCGAATCAAAAGTTTGGTATTTTTGAGAATAAAACTTTAGGTTTTGACATTTTTATAAATTCTAGAAAGTTGAAGCTAGATTTGTAATTTTAGAAACTTGAACTCTAGAAATGTAATTTTGGAAAAGTTAAGGTATAGATTTGGAAATTTTAGAATTTATGGAGACTAACTTGTAATTTTACAAGTTAAGAATTAAAGAGTAAATTATGAGGGTTTGCATTGCATTTGCATATCATCATATAGTATGACCACAATACCACATTTTGATTCATGTTATGTATGTCCATGTTCAGCTTCTTGTCCGTGCCAGTGAGGCCAGCCACCGACTAGTGGGGCCTGACTGGTGATCCAGCTTGGGCTCTCCAGGTGAGTGGACAGTAGCTTCAGACACATAGGTTGTGTCTTGAAACTCCTATTATGTTTTATGATGTGCTGGACATGATTATGAAAATGGACTAATCTAAGGATTGGTTAAATGAATAAAATGATTTTGTGATTTTTATAATCAACCCCATGTTTTATGAAATGGATATATATATCTATTATATATCTTTCATATGATTTCAAATGATGAAATGCATGTCTACGATTTATGCTATGAAATATTATGGTTTTGTTTTTATGACACGGGACACCTATGCTACGGGGTTGAAGTAGCCTTTGGTATACCAATGATATATGTATTATGAAATCCCAGCTATCAGGGATGCCGGTAGTCACGTGTTTTGATCCAACATGTGAATTGTTATAATGGTGGTCAAGTCCACATCACCCATGTTATATGGTGCCATGAGAACACCCATGTTATATAGTGCCACGAGCACAACCATGATTATGGTCCCTTATCAAAGCTATATGCTTTCACTATGAAACCATGTTTTAAAAATCAAAATGATTATTAAGTATGTTTTCATGCTTGCTAGATGTTTTGCTTGCGAATGATTTCGAAATGACTTTCGAAAAGCTATTACTCATAGCATTTATATGTATATGTATACGTCTATACCTGCATGTAGTATTTTAAACTGTTTTCAAAACAGTCTTTGTGATGCACGAATGAGGCGGTCTGGAGTGTTTTCCCTCACTGGGCCTTGACCCCCTTTCTTTCTATGTCTACTGTTGGTTTTGTTCCGCAGGTTGACTCCTTTTGACTACAACGACATTTCCGCATTTTGGATATCAGTGAGGTGTCATTTGGTTAGTGACGCCCTTTTGATCGGGCTATTATGTTTATGATGTTATAGCTCTACACCAAAATATTGTCGGGTTATTGGGTTACCTTTATACTTTGATGTATTTTGATTTATTATGATATTTACATATGTTTTGAATATTTTATCTATGATATATGTTTATTTTATCGAATGTTTTAAATAATAAATGTTTTGATTAAATAAATGTTTTAATCAATTGAATTTGGGTAGTAAGTTATGATTTATGAGGGTTGTACGAGATGGTCCGGACTCACATAGACGGTTCACCTCGTACACCAGTCACGGGCTCGCTACGGGTCATGACAAAAGGTGTACACAACATTAAAATTAAGTCTACAAAGGTGTCCAAATTGTCCATAGGTGTATGAAGCTATTATTTTTTAAACCTGATGCAATTACATGAAAAACAACAATTCTAGAGACTAAATCAACAAATTTTCATGCAACAAAACCTAACATTATAGAATCACCAAAACATCTAACCCTAAAAAAATGAATCTCCACCATCCAAACCCTCGATCTACACCATCACCACCTCTCTGCCATTGACTTCATTAACTCGATGCCTCTAGACGTTGCAGACGTTCGTCGCCATCTTGTCACTTGTTAGAGAAGAAAAGAGAAACTGAGGAGGATAGAGAGAAGAGAAATCGAGGAGGAGAGAGAATGCTGGAAGCCGTCTCGGTTCGCAGATCTGTTTGCGTCGCGTTGCTAACTCTGTTCTTTGCCGCCTACTTGCAATGATGAAGACGAGAACAATGAAACAATGAGAGAGTATGGTAAAAGAGGATGTGAACGATAAGGACAGAGGTCGAAACAATGAGAAAATGAGAGGCAAACATTGGCAAGGAGAAAGAGGAGATGAAGAGGAAGACAAGAGGGAGAGAGACGACGAGAAAGATAGAAGAAAGAGAGGAAGGGCAACTAGGGTTTGTTTGTGAGGGGAAGGGATGGGAGGGATAGAAAGAGATGAAGAGAGAGAAAACAAAAAGAGAGAAAAAAGTTGAGAAAATGAGGTGAGAAATTGGGTTTTAACTGGTTTCATTTGGCATTTCCGAGTTTTAGTTTCGAAAATGTGGCATTTGCAAACAAAAGTTTCCGTGTGTTTCTATTTTTAAAATTTAAAATTATGTAGTCCTTTGTCAAGACCAAGATCAGACCATGTCCGATGCACGAGGTGAGCAGAACCATATGCTTGGCCCATCCCGCACAAGCCTCAGAAGAACATAACATCTACCCAAATTATATACCAAACATTTGCAAATAATTATAATATAATATTTACAAAAATAAATAATTATCAAGTATAATAGAATATATAAATATTAATTCAAAATAAGTGTAAAACAATTGTAATTAGATCAAACAAAACATATAATGTTATGTACTTAGAAACCCACTATTAACTAGTGTGGAGCAACTAACAAAAATACATACTAGGGCCCGAACAAAAGGGCACCCATTGCTAAACAAAGATTCCTACTGAGCTAAAATGTCAATAGAAGGGGGTGAGAAAAATCAGTGAGGGACAACACTCTAGAGCGTCGTTAAGAAATTACATAAACCGTTTTGAAAATATTTTTGAAAGTACCACATGCACATATATAATTAAATAATATTAGTATACACATGTATACATACTAACACAATGTTCAAAATTTACTTCGAAAGCATTTTACACATATAGCAAATAGCATACAGCCACACAAAATAATTAATGTATCAGAAGACATAGAAAGCATACTACATGCATATTCATATAGATTCATATTATACAGATTATACAGAATTATGTATACTTCTATCTTACTATTAAGTACAAGGCTAAACAAAACTGATAATAACTGATCATACACTCATATTATATTAGAAATGCTCTGACATGATCAGATCAGAAATACACCAGTAGCCTTAAGAGCCTAAACTATCACGGCCTGATATCGGACCATGACTAGCATACGAGGCGAACCGAATCGGAGGCCCGATCCATTCCGCACAAGCCTCAGATAATCAGAACTTATACCCAAAATTTATTGCAAACTATTGTAAAGACATTTTAATTTAAATAAGTAGGAATCCAAATTTTCTTTAAAACATAAGTTTTCATAGAAATGATATTTCTAAATAGAAATCATACTAAATGCCAAATAATATAAAAAACCATACATCGACAAGTAAACCGATGTAGAGCTTTTAATACAAAAGAAGGACTAGGGCCCGAGCAAAATAGCTCTGACTGATACTTCTGAATACCTCACTGAATGTTGAATGTTGAATGGTCACTACCAATAAAAACACCTGAAAAATGTTAAAAGGGAACGGGGTAAGTGAACTTAATGAGGAAATGACACTCCATATCGCCTCGAAGACATCACATAAACCGTTTTGAAAATGTTTTCGAAAATACAACATGCATGTATATAATCATATACTAATAGCATACACTCGTAAACATGCTAATAATAATTTGAAAACCATTGCAAAAACATTTCGTACAGATGGAAAACAACATACAGTCACACAAAATAATTAATATAACAGAAGACAGATAAAGCACACTACATGCATACATACATATTCATAGTACAAAGATTATACAGAATTCTCTCCCTATCAATTACAGAACTAAACAGATACGATAATCACTAATCATACACCCGTATTATGTTAGAACTATGCTGACAAGAGCAAATTAGAATAAACTAGCAGCCTTAAGAGCCTAAACATTATCCGGCTCAAAATGACTAAAAGGTGACAGCCTCAGGGGTTCACAATAGTACCTATCACCTTAAAGGTCTTAAAGCTGAAACAGACATAACTAATCAAAGAGTATATCTTCAAGCATTATAGTCTACGGGCTCCAGCCAGATATACCCGCCAGACTCTAAAACAATATACTACGGGCGAATGAGCAATGAAATAGACTTAACACATTTACTAAATCCAATCATTACAAAACATCCAAATAAGGTATCAGACTAATCTGATAAATCTCCTAACTAAATAAGTAATGTGAACTCTTGTCACTAGAAACAAAATAAAAAATGTGGACTATTGCCACCAGAAACAAAGTAGGTCATGGGTGTTTGCTCTAGACATACGGGTTATCATGTTACCCTGGTAACTAGGTCTTCTAGACAATGGTATACCAAATGCTATGTTTTATCCCGTAGCATAGGTGTCACGAACCAAAATACCTAATAACAAATATTTGCATAAATTAGAAATGCAGAAGCAGATAGGTAATACCGGATGCACCAGTGGCATAACATTTAATGCTCAAGGACATATTCTTATTATACTAACATTTAAAATATCCATATAAGTAACAAAAAACTAGCACACAAGAATACAAAATAGACAAATAATCACTAAATCTACCCTATTCTTAAAATGTAGGTCTATAACATAAATAAAATAAAGGTGAAAATAAAACAAAATAAAATAACAACTTCTTAGAGATCAGATACACTGAAGCAGACATATATATATATATCAGGCGACATGGAAAATAGAATACTTAACACAAAATATATAATAACTTCAGAGCAGAGTTGCTTATCACAGAAGTATCACGTAAGTTAGATTATTAAATTAGCCAAACCATTACTTAGTCAGATTTTAGAGTATAGCCAGACACGTCAAAAGAATATAAGTTTAGAAGGCATATCCTATGTGTCTAAAACTACCATCTCACTCACCTGGATGTCCAAGTTGAAAATCCAATCACGCACAACTAATCGACAGTTGGTTGTGCTGGCATGAACGCGAAGTTTAAACAAATATGACCATACAAATGTCAAAATGTATGATATGAATATGCAAACTAAAACCCTGAGAAACCTTTTGAATGAAGATATATCGCCCTCGCCTAAAAAATCGGACTAATCATAAAATTACGATTTGGTCCTTGAAATTTTGTAAAATTACACTTTAGTCCCTAAGACCTCAAAAAATTATAGATTAGTCCTCAAATTTTTAGAAATTATACATCATTCCGTAAACTCTACAAAATCACAAAACAGTCCCAAACTGCCGAAAATTACAAACTAGCCTTTGCGACAGAAAAATATTCTCAAAAAATGCCACAAACACGTTTCAATTAATACCCATCATTTCTAGCCAGACAAATCAACTCAAATCAACCCCCTAAACATGAATCTATAATTTATTTCATCAAAACAACTCAAAATCATCTAAATTTCGTCTAAAACTCAACCAAACCTTGGCTTGCTCAAAACAAAATCAAATCTTTCAAACCCAAGCACAATATATGTATTTCTAACAATGATCTATTATAAACAAACAATATCTAACTGTTATCCAAATAGAAACCATCAAATACAACCCAAACATTCAAAATCGTCACCCATCACCAATCTTAGATTCATGGACAAAATGAAGAAATAAATGGTTTAAGAATGCAATTTTACCTCGAATTGATGAAAGGAATGGTTGGGAGGCAATGAGAGACATTGAGAGATGGATTGGAGTGTGTTTAAGTGGTGAAAAATGAGGTATGGTTGATAAGAGGTCGGGTTTAGGCGTTACAAAGACTGACGGATCAAAATGCACAGTTTCACTGATTTCAAAGGCTAACATACATTATTCTAAAGTTAAGTACATTACGGGGCCTTAACATACATTACCAAGTCCCTTACGTACATTATCAGGGTCAAAATCACGTCCAGAAGCTTTAGATTCGGTGAAATGGGCCTTAACGTATGTTAGACCATAGAAAACGTATGTTAGCCATGATCAACGTATGTTAGTTTTCAATTTACGCACGTAAAAGCTTGCTTCAAGTTAACGTGCGTTATTCTTGCTCTAATGTACGTTACCTGCAGTTCAGCCCACATACACAACTTTTCTCACTTCCGAACTTGTCATGGATCATCCTTGAGGCTCCACAACACCTAATATTGCAAAAATAAATTAACACTCCTAAACATCAAATCATCATCTAAAACACTTACTCTTCATCTCTAACATTCAAGAATCAAATCGAAATTGAATGGTAAACTATAGAGAATGTAGTAAAAAACGGGCGAGATATTACATAAACAGTACCAGGCTTAAAAGGGCTAATAGTTGACAGCTTTAGGGGCTCAAATAGGACACCGTCACCCTAAGGGCCTCAAATTTGAAACAAACAGAACTGATCAAAAAGTATATCCATGAGCGTTGCAGTCCACGGGCTGTAGCAAGATATACGCCGCCAAACTACAGTATAGTATACCACAAGGGAATAAGCAATAATAGAGACTTCCTAAATTTATTATAATTCATTATATCTCGTATAATAGCTTGTTAATAATTCTGAAGCGAGTATTAGCCACATAGGCAAAGAGTAAAAAACGATAGCCGCTAAGGCCGATAATAGCAGACGGTAGCTAATACGGCTTATAATAGCAGATGGTGGCCAATAGGCTAAATATAGCAGATGGTAGCCAATCGGGCCAATAATAGTAGACAGTAGCCAATCAGGCCAATAATAGCAGATGGTAGCGAATTAGGCCAATAATAGCAGACGGTAGCCAATTAGGTCAATAATAGCATGCGACAACCAATAATTTTAATATAGCTGGTGATAGCCAATAGGATTAATATATCAAATGACAACCAATAGGCATAATATAGCAAACGATAGCCAATCAGGACAATAATAGCAAACGGTAGCCAATGAGGCTAATAATAGCGGATGGTAGCCACTAATGCATATGTGGCCTACTGCCAACAAAAAGTATAAATAATAAAATATATAATATTAGCAGACATGCATATAAAGGAGACAAATAATTTTAGAAGTTATTACAGAGTATATTATATTATATATGTAAAATATAATATATAGAGCATATGTTACTAGTCATAATATTCAAAATTTTAGGTTTTGTTTATCAATTCATTTTAGACAGACAAAAATGCAGAGCAGAATATTACGTTCAGAGGAAATATATTATTTATTCCCAAAACAGATTATTTACTTCAGAGAAAATATATAATTTCAAACAAAATATTTAATACAAAAGAATATAATAAATATCAAATAGATTTCTCTTTACAGATATTTCAAATAAACCATATTTTATGAATTACCAAATTTTATTTAGTCCAAATTGCAAATATAAACCAAACATAACAAAAATGATATAGGGTTAGGAAGACACAGCTAATGTGCCAAAAGCTGCCATGGTCTCACCTGGACGCCGATCCAAATAATCCTGATGTGCACTGCCGAAGGATGGTCAGTCACCTTGGATATCAGATGGAACTTAAGAGATGTTAAGGAATGGATGAAGGGCAATAGGAGAGAGATTTGGATGGATTTGTTGTTGTTTGAAGTGAAGAAATCAAGTTGAGGCCTATAGGGGGGTCGGGTTTAAAGGTTTTAAAGAGAATGGACTCAAAACGCTATGTTTTGGATATTTTTAGCAGAAGAGACGTGTTTGTCGTCCTTGAGACCCAAGCCTCATCCATTGTCACTTTGAAAAGCGCATTTTAGGGTTGGTTTTCACCAAAAAATGATTTCTTTTGCTTTCACACAAGCGTCAGATCACTCACAGAGCTCTGTAATATCTAAACTCACGAGAATATCATCATTAAACAAATTCAAACATCCTGTTTACAATAGAATTTTGAAATTATTTATCTTAAGAAAACAAGTCAACATGGAAACTGTCCCTAGGGAAGGAATCTTCTGGAATTTTTTCACAAAATGGAAGGAATCTTTTCTTGGAAGAGCGGGACAATATTTAGCTTTTCAAATCACTATAGATTAGAGAATAGATCATATCAGATTAGGAGAAAAACGAAATTCAAATGGCAAATAAGGCAAGCTAATAATCATGGAGAGGAATCAATGGAATGGAGCTAATTTTCGTGTTTGCCAAGACCAAACCAAGAGGACAGTATAAATTGAACGAAGAAATACAAAAGAAAATACCTCCAACTCAATTCACAAACCAACCCCTATAGAAACATGAATTCCAGATTTATATTTCAATAGCCCTCTGTTTTTATTTTTAGTTTTCTTGCCTTCATTTAGCGAAATTCTCGCTAAGCTCTTTGCAATTGTTTTCATCTTTTTATTTTTAGGCCATTACCGAGTGAAACGAACTTGCATTGCATACTTATTGTATTTGGAATATTTGTTATTTATTGGATTGTTTGTACATATTATAACTTTACATAATGTTTGATATATGTTAGGTTTCTCATTGAGTTGTGACTCATATAAAGCACAAAATGTTTCCAGGTACTAGCAGGTTAGCTTTTGAGCTGATTTCCATGTTTGTGCACATAACGGCATGATAGAGGTCAAGATGTCGTGATCACTCTCTCTCTCCTTACCACTTGGGCATATAAGGTTTTAAGGATGAGATTTTCATGGCTCATCATGTAGCACTTTTGTTTACCAATTTTGGCTTGTACTATATGACAAATTTTATGTTTACTAGTTTTGCTAGTTTTATCTACAAACATTTTGCTGTAACTCTTTGCTATTTTTATCTTGAAGAACTTGCTGTAAATTCATTTGTATATATGTAAATATTGTTATATGTTATGAATCAGGTGAATATGTGTTATAGGAGTATGGGTGTTACATAAATATTCTAAACATATTTCCAAATAAAGAAAAATAAGACAAAAGGGAAGAATAAAGTTTCTCTCAATGGATAATGAAAGCCTCTTCAAATCCCATTTCTATTTCCTCTTCAATGCTTAGAATCCTTCTTGGGTATTAATGTGAGAGAAAATTTCCCTATTTCCTTGATGTGTGTGCAGCTCAAGATACCAAAAATGGAGTGGATGAGTTATATTTATATCCCTCTTAGTCCCCCACAAACCCTAGCAAAAATCTCCCAAGATTGTCGTTGCTTTGTGCCTTGGTCTCCACTCATTTTGTCTCTTTTCATCAAAATTTATGTCTTCAGGGCATCATGGCTGTGACTTAAGGGTGTGACTGGGTCACTTCCATGAATCATCTTTGGTCACAGTCATTGGCCATGACCGTGAGCCTCCACTAGTTTGTCGAAAGTTGGATTTTTTGGTCACACCCTTGGCTCACTGCCATGATCCATGACCATGAGTGGATCACGGCCTCCCCACATTTGGTCATGACCATCGACCCTGACCATGACTCACTTTTGCCTCATTGGAAACTTTTTTGTTGCTCACACCTTTTCATCACGGCCATGACCTTAGGGTGTGATAGTCGATTTTTCCTTTGTTTCTTTCCATCGCTTAGGCCCGTTTTGATAACTCCTTTTTCATGACTTTTTCATCACTTTTCATCTAAATGTCATGCATTCTCATTCACCCTACACAAAACATGAAAAGAGTATAAATTTGTGGACAATTAAGTACACATAGGTCCAAAATGCTATCTATTTATGCTTGAATATCCATGCAAATTTATAATACATCGTGTTGCTATATAGGAAAACCAAATGATCATGAAAAGCAACCATCAGGAGGTGATGCCTTGTCTCCAGAAGGGCACCATTCAAGCACAAAAAATTGATGGCATGGCAAAGGAGGAAATACCTACTGGAGATAGCAGTTCCCCTATCATCCCCTAGAGGAACCATCCAAAACACTCAGGGTCAAACCCCAGAGGTGTTAAACCAAGACGCCATGAATTCCAAAAATGGTGCACTCGAGATACTAGCAAAGTTCTTAAGGAGCATTCCATTAAAAGGAACATCCATGACATAATAGAAAAAAGGGAGAAGCAAGCTGTTGAGGTGTCCCAGCCGCCCTACAAAAAGGAAGAAAGCCCTAAAAAGAAAAATAAAAAGGCTCTAATTAAATCTCTTGAGTAGCAACCAAATTTTATATCACTAGTGACCTAGGAGCTTTTAAAAGAGCAAGAGGACACCCAACTAAGAACTAACGAGCCTGAAAAATGCTTTTCTGGCTAGAGGGGCATGTATGGCGAGGAAGACAAGTTTTATGCCATAGGAGACTACAACCATCATGTTCAACAACGTGTTAGGAAGGTGTGGGTAAAGAAGTGAACTGGAACTGAACAAGTTCAGGTGGACAAAAACCTAAGGGGACATGATTCTAGATGGGAGGCACCGAGATTTCAAAGAAATCCACCCAAGTTCATTCTTACCCTAATTCCTAAAAAATCTAAGAAATGGCAAGTGGCTCCCCACAAAGACTTTCCTCGAAGGCTAACTCGTTCCCAGAGGAGAAGGGAGCAAAGGAAAAGATTGATAGAGAAGATAGCGAACAAAGAAATCCAGCTAAAAGAGGCCATACCTGTAAGTGCAGAGAGGGAGAGCCCCAAATATGGAATTAAGGAAGAAGCGACTGGGGACAACAAGTTTGTGAGTGATATTGAGGTTAAAATAAAATATTTGGCTGGTAATTTCAGTACTCTTCATGTAGGAATATTCCAATTGATTACTCTTGTCTCACTCTTTTTGAACTACTTTTTTTTTTTAAGAATGTGTTTAGTGCAGAAGAAGGTGTCCCCACGAAAATCAAGGAGAACCTTACAAGACAAAGAAAGTTTGAAGGCATCCCTGAGAGAAAAATACAGGAAGTTTCTATGGGCGAGAAACAATTGAATTTGATGCAGACTACCAAGCACATTACACTGTCGACAAGGCCGATAATCTCTCTTGTTATATAGGAGATTGATGGGTGATTAAATGAACTGGAGATGGGTGGTAATGGATGCAACTATCATCTATCTAAAAGAAAAATATAGCAGGTCGTAGTAGTCATATGGGCCAAAAACAAGAAAAAGAAGAAGAAGAGGATTCAAGGCGATGGTTGTTGAAACCAAGATGAGTAGTGACATTTATGAAAGGTATTAGTTGTGAAGATGGTTGTTGTGTTTTTTGGCTCCAAAAATTTTGGAAAATATGATAATGGCGGCTTGTAAGAAAAAAAAAAGAAAAAGATAGAGAGAAGAAGAGTGCTTCCAAGTTGTGATGTATTAGGTATTGATGGTCTGGAGAAAAGGAAAAGATAGTGGTACTATAAACATGAAATGAAAAATGGTCCAAGATAGTTGCCATGCAGGATGACATGTGTCCCACCCACCCACCTATTTATTTATTTATTTTCATTCTATTTTATTTTACCTTATTTTTCCAAGTCACGGGAACCTACAAAAAAATTTGTAGGTGAGGACTTCCAAGAAAATTAGAAAGGATTTTTAACCCTTCCTGGCGACTGCAGTTTCTTTTCAGTAGAGAAGACTTGGTGCCAATGAACATTTTTTCATTTGTTCAATATTAGTAGAATTGCAAGCTTTCTTGGCCGCAAAATATAAATCTCAAATCAAAGAGCATCAACCTGCAGAATTGGTGTTTGGCCCCTGATCAATTTTACAAACTACACTAGAGAAAAAAAAAAAAGAAAGAGATGAGAATGGAGTATTTGGAAATAGGCCTCAGACCATTTCTTATTTATTTAAAGAAAACAATTGTTATATAGTGAGAAATTTTTGCTTAAGACCAGTTTGTGTATAGAGGGACAAGCCTAAAAGACTAAGAAGCAAAGTTCTTCTGCAATAAACTGGAGAACCCTTTGATGATTCATGCCTCTGTAATGGGTGTTCTCTCTTCCTCTCTAGCATCCTTCAAATTTTGAGAATTGAACTATGAAGATCCAACATATCTCCATTCCTTCTGCAACAAAATCAACCAAAGATAACATGCAAATGGGAAACGTAGCAGGGGTTTAGTCCACTATTCAAGCAATGGGTTCCTAAAGGAGGAATTGAGTCCGCCAACGAGACCAACAACAACAAAGCAATTTCAGCAATGAGGTAATTCTAGAAATCTAAATTTTGTTTGAGCTAACCTAGTTGCCATGATTGTACTAAGAGGACGACTTTCCTCTAGGGAATAAGAAACCTTCATATTAAAGAGAAAACCCAATCAAGACTTACTGGACTCAAACATTCAATAGTTATCAGAGGGGGAGAAGCAACTTTACCTTTTCTTTGCTAAGAGAAAGTGTGGTAAAAAAGGGTACGATTCAGCCTAAGGGAAAGACAAAGTAGGCTAGTCTAGAACCTGAAAATTTAGAGAAATTGCACCAAGAAGAAAAATGAGTGAGCTATAAGTGTGACAGAATGCCAGCAGAAACAATTAATCAAAAGCAGTTAGACAAAGCAAAGAAGAGAATTGTTCTCTAGCCATTCTACAACAAAATCAAATTTTCTACAGAAATTTCGACAGCATTTCCCCTTACTTTTGGCTATCCATTTGGTTCCAAAATCCAATAACATGATCATTTAACAAACAACAATTCAAGTCATTTTTCAGTTTGTTGTGACACTATGTTAAACTCATAACCAAAATCAAAAGCGTACTTCTAGCTTCAATACACCAGTGTTGGGCAATCAAATTGGCTAAAAATTTTAAAATAATAAAAGGGAAAAAGAGCAGAGTCGACTCAGGATAATCACCTGCAAGTGGCGCTAGAAGGGAAAGTGTAATACCTATTGCTTAATATATATATATATATATATATATATATATATGCATATTTGGACAGCAGCTAAAACGATGTTGTTTTGGCTGCTGCCCATTAAAACACATCATCCCCTTTTATTTTCTTACCCGATCCCTCTATTCACTCTTTCACTTCCTCACTCCCTTCTTTACAAATCCGCCTCTCTCTCACTTTCTTCTTGCGTTCCATCCTTTCTCCATCATTCCTTGAGGTAAGAATCAAGTTCTATTCCCTCTCTTTCTTTTATTTTGACTAGAACTTGGAAAAATGAAATGGGTATTATTGGAGCTAGGTTTCGAACTTAAGTAAGAAAATGGTGAATGTAGGTTGTATTTGAATGGGTTTTTGTTATACCAAGGTGGGAGCGACTTAGAAATGCATGAATATATGTTAATTTTGAAGATTTGATGTTGTTTTGGATGGAGTCTAGGGTAAGTACGGATTTTGAAGGAAAATGTGGTGATTTTGTTTTTGTTTGGTGAAATGGAGGTTAGATTTGTGTTCAAGAGGTTGAGTAGAGTCAATGTAGGTGTTTGGTTACATTGGCTATCAACCGGAACGAGATTTCGATAGTTTTAAAATAAATTTTGTGCCATATCACAAATCTGTAAATTTGTGAAGCTTGGATTGTATTTTATAAATTCTGGAAATGCGGAGAAGGATTTGTAATTTCTGGAAGTTTAGTTCTAATTTTGCAATTTTTGAAAGTTAGAGCATAATTTTGTAATTTTTGAGATTTTAAGGCTTATTTGCAGATTCTGACTAATTGGGGGACTAACTTATACTTTTTGAAACGTTTGGGGACTAATTTATAATTTTATGGGCTTACAAGACTAAAGTGTAATTTTGCAAAAGTTTAGGAACCAAACTGTAATTTTACACTGAGGTCGGGTTTTTTATTATAATACTGCATTATGGTTCGAAATAGGATTTTTAGCATCGTTTGAGGGTTTGAGTTTTCATTTGCTTTTTTGCACGCATTACGGTACAGCCACAGTACCAACATCGTATTCTGATATTTCTTTAATCTACATGTGTTTCAGCTTCTACTGGCTAATGGGGCTTGGTTGGCTGTTTTGCTTTTGAACTTTCAGGTGAGAGAATAGCAGTTTCAAACACACATAATGTGTCTTTTGAATTCATATGTTTTTGGCATGTTTGCCTTAAATCTGAAATTTGACTTAATAATGGTTTGGTTAATTAATAAATTGAATAATGTGATTAATAACTCACCCTCCGTATCTGATTCTGATATATATATATATTCTTTGAAAATGAACTTTGTTGCATAACTGGCTATTATATATTCTGTTATTATATATTTGGGATAAGGGACGCCTAGCTACGAGATAGCATAGCCTCTAGTATACCACTGCTTTGTGAAGATTCGAGGTACCGAGGTAATCTGGTGATCTGTCTGATTTTGTCTGGTGCTGCAGTCCACACTTCTAATATTTGTTTGTATATGGTCCCTGTCCACCTTTGTTTTATATTTATATATAATCTGTAGTTTGCATGTTGCATGTTGTCTGCTTTGTCTGCAAAGGATTTCAAAATCAATTTCAAAAGTAATAATATATGTAGAGTGTATATGTATGCATACGTATATATATATTACACGCGGTATTTTTGAAACGTTTTCAAAATAGTCTTTGTGATGCACGTATGAGGCGATCTGGAATGTTGTTTGTCATTAAGTTTACTCCACCCTTTTAACATTTTTAGGTGTTGATTTTGATTCCCAGCAACCGTCTGACATCTCGATCCCAACGAGACATTCCAGACTGCCCTTTTGTTCAGGCTCAGGATATTTTTGTTAGAGCTCCACACTGGGTTGTTGTTAGGTTACTAAATTACATTTTGTATTTTGGATTACTTGACTTACTTATATATTTTATAACCATATGTTTTGTTGATATTATTTGGTATAATTATATATAGATATAATTTTCATATATTTGAATTATGTTTTATATTTTAAATAATTGTTCAAAACAAATAAGTTGGGTAGAGCGTCTGATCTCCGAGGCTTGTACGAGATGAGCCAGGCTTTTGGTTCGGTTTGTCTTCTACGCCGATCATGGTCCAGAAACGGGTTGTGAAAGAAAGGGTCTTCTTATTTGGTGGCGCCAAACAACGAAGCTTTTCGGCAATTGAAATAGTTGCGTAGTGAGCGACGAACAGAGTTGTGAGAGGTGGCCTTCTTTTCGGGTGGCGATTATCAGAACAGATCACGCCAGTGACGGAGAATGGTGAAGGAGCATTGATGCCTCGATGAGACGAGTGGCTGGTGGACATCACACAACTTCAGGTTAGTGATGCCATGGTGCACCCTCTCCCCCAGCTGGCATAGGTGTTGGTGGAATAGCTTCTTCTTGAAACTCCAGTGGGAACAACATGGTGTGAAAAAGACGAAGCTAAGCAAAATCGGCATCACGAACAAGCTCCTTTTCATAGCCTGAAACACGACAGACAATGGAAAGCGTGCTTCTGGTGTCAATAGCATAGGAGGAAGAGATATGAGCTTTCAGTTTGGAGTTGAATTGAAGAAGCGACGGTTTGGTTATCTTGGATGGTTTAGGCCTGGTTTTGTGTTTGTGGGATGGTTGTTTCAAAATTTGGGTTTTGATGCTTGGTCGCGTCTGAAGTGTTGGTTTGATTTAGCTGGTTTGGGTTGGTTTTCAAGAAAATTTTACTAAATGGTTGGTTTTAAGTTATTGGCCATTTGATTATTTGGTTTGGGTCTTCTTGGTTTGAAACTTAAAATTAAGTTTGGTTTTGTTTTTGGCTTTGGTTCAGAGTGAATGATTTGAACGGGAGTATTTTTAAAAATGGTGAGGCCTCTTTGTTGCAATTCATATATGGGCACTACAAAATGCTTTCTTGGTGCAGCAATGGCTGCAAAATATTTTGTTTTGCAGAAAGCTCAACATGAAGGTGCCATTTTTAATTCAAGTGGTAAGCTTATTGTAGGCCACCATAATTTTTCATGATGTTCTAAAGCTTCAGTACTAGAAAACAAGATTTTAAAGAGAGCAAATGCTGTAAAACAATTTTTGCAATGAAACTTTCAATTTTTCCTAGGAAACTAGCTTAATCCCAAGGGAATTACAGAGCATTAATCCGTGTTCATGGTTTTGCTCAAACCATCTGCACGAGATGGCAATTTTTTATGGTATAATTTTGCAATTCTTTAGAGTAAGAAAACAAGTCAACATGTCAAGTATGGAAATCGTCCCCAGGGAAGGAATCTTCTGGATTTTTTTTGCAAAAAGCAAGGAATCACTCTTGGAAGAGCGGGACAGTGATTAGGATATCGGTGGGGCGACAAATTCATAAATCTCGGCTTCGGGACAAAGTGAGTACAATAAGGAAAGTTAGCTCTGCAAATCACTATAGATTAGAGGGTAGATCATCTCAGATTGGGAGAGAGGAAATTCAAATGGAGAAGGCAAGCGGATAATCATAGAGAGGAATCAATGGAATGGCAAAAAAGTTAAAGAACATAATTAGACTGTAAATTCGTAAATTTAGAAACATTACCAAATACCCACAAATCACAATCATAAGTTATGGAGCAACTAGAATAGACAATACACATTTTTATAGCTAAATGATAGCAGTGCGCCTCGAATAGGTAGACGCTCACCAAATTCGATCCAACGTATATTCAATGGCAAAGACTTGGGCAGAAAATAGCACGAAGGTCTTGAAGAGCTTAGCCAGAAAAATCAAGAAAAAATAAGATGAAAAGGAAGCAGCAAAGGACGAAAGAGGGGAAAATAAGATGAAAATATAGGCACGTAGGTCTCTGAATAGCTTAGCCAGAGAAATCACACTTATTTGGGAAAGATTTGGGCAGATATTATATCAAGAAGAAATATGGAAGAATTGGCACAAGTAAAAACATTCAAGTCAGAATGGGAAAGCACGATTTTGGGAAATCAAGCAAGGTAACGATGATCTTAAATTAGGAAACAACAATCACTGAGTCGCCATTCGGCAAAATTTATAATGTTTATTTATTGGGAAGAAATCGCACGAATTAAATGGAACTAAATCAAGGTAAAGAAGGAAGAAAAATCAAATCAGAACTAAATTGAATCAGATCTGGAATGTGTACAAATTAAAGAGATTGAGCAAATCAAGGAAGAAATCATGAATTAAATGGAATTAACAATTAGGAGAGAAATTGAATAAAATCAAGGTATCGGTAGAGGACGGTCACGAATCAGGAGCCAACTCCCACTGAGTCAACCCAGCGAATTACTAGCCCCTGATTTTTTAGTGAATTGTTTGGTAACTCCCTGATTTGAAACGTTAGTTTCAAATAGTCCTCTTACTTTGCAACAAAAAGAAAATACACAATAAACTCATTCACGATTATAAAGAGGGAACAAAGATATGTCACATCCCTTACTCTTATTAGAGTGGGAAGCATTAGGTCCACCAAGTCCAATAAACACATGTAGTGTAGAGTCAATTACCACACTAGAAAGGGGGTTGAATAGTGTAGTATATGTGGATTTGAACTTTTTCGAAATCAAAACAAGTAAAGAAGAAATAACACAAGGATTTATAGTAGTTCGACCAACTCTTTGCCTATGTCCACTATCTAAGTATCACCACTTAGAATTTTCATTATCTCTCAACAGAAATTATAACTTCACTTTCAAGCTAAATGAGAACTTTTACAAGTTTCTTGATTCTGGTTGAAGAATAAGTCAATCTAAGGATCTACCCTTTGATCCCACTCACAAACACTCTTAGGAATTTTTTTCAAGCACTCAACAACAATAAATAAACTAGTGATACAAGTATTAATGAAAACAATTAATGAACAATAGCCTTGTATCAATAAGAGAGAGAATGAGAGCTTTGATGCTTGGTTGTTGTTAGAAATGAATGCCCAAGTGTTCTGTTCTGGTTTCTGACCTTCCAAGCCTATATTTATACTTCTCTCTCATTTTTGCAACATTGTGAGATGAATTATAGCCGTGATGGTTCAGCATGGGTTGCATTTAATGCACTATCAGAATTTCATAATGTACGATGCAATATACAAGTCATACGTTGCCACAGATCATTCCCAAATGGCGTGTGTTGCCATTATCATGATGTATGTCAATCACAGCCAGTTACCCAAATGACGTACGTTGACTTATCAAAACGTACGTTGTTTTGGCACATAATAAATCCAGTAGCTTCTGTTTCTCATCCAAAATTTATGTCGCACATTGTATCTAACCTGACGTACATTGTCCCAGCCATGACGTACGTTGTGTGTTGAGTATGACGTACGTTGTAATGCTTCAGTTTACCTTTGTACTTGAATTTTTCCTTGATCCATATGGAGTACAAATATTTATTCTCTGATCTTCAAATCTTTATTTTGTTTTTCATCATGATGTACTTTGTGAAGAACACAGTTCATTTTCAGTTTTGTTAATCATCAAAACATTAAGGGATCTAAATGTTGACCACCTTTGGTCCTACAATCTCTCCCTTTTTTTTTATGATGACAAAACACTTAGAACTCCCCCTGAATAAATGCACAAATAAATTTGAAGGTTGGATCAAAGTTTTGAGCCTTGTCCATATTGTTAGTCTCATAAACAAATTCTATGTCAAATTTCAATTTCTAGCTCCCCCTGAGTTTGTACATCAAATTTTAAGACCAATATATAAAAAATAATATTAAGGCAACATTAACCAAGTTTCAATTTAATCAAATTTTGAAAAGTCAAAGTCAATACATCTGTTTACGCCTTCTATTTTAGAACACAATTTTTCACAAAATCTAGTTTAAAGATACTCTTGTAAGTTGTCTTTTCTCCCCCTTTTTGTGATCAATCAAAAGAGGGGTACATCAAGAGAGAAATCAATATCATATACAAGGCATTGAGAATGTATACAAATTGAATACAAAAGGCACACAAAAAGAATACAAGAAAAAGCCATAAGAAAGAACACAATACGAAATATCATAATCATCATCTTATAAAATATATAGAAAGTCGGTAGTGCAAAATGAGTACATCTAAAGACAAACTACAAATCATCCAAAAGACAAAATGTAGCATGTATGCATGAGGATGAAATATCAGTCCCACTCTCGATGATGACCATATAGGAAGCAAGAAGGAATCTATGGATCAAAGCCTAACTCCTCGAGAGTAAAAGTGATGTCAGGATCGGGTCCATGGCTCGAGGCAGGAATATTTGCCTGTGAAGGTCACTCAAGATCAATCCCAGTGATAAATTAAGTGGTAGGAACCTGAGGAAAAACAACACTAGGAAAGGCATGGCGAAACATGTCTCCAATATAGGTATGCAGCCCAGCCATCTCGCTCCTAACCTCTATCTTTAAAGAAGCCATCCCAGCTCTCAACTATTTAGCAACTGATGGAGTAACCTCAGAAGCATCCCTCACTCTACGTTAGGTCTCAGCCTAGTGTGCTCTCGATCCTCATCATCTACCTGGGCCATTAGATGATCCCTTCTAAAAATATGCTTCACACATGTAGGAAACGGAGCATAAGGATCAGCCAATGTATCACCCTCTCTCAAATACGGCCAAAATACCCAACATAGGTTATTAGTGAGAAATAGTTGTTTAGATCTCAAAATACCACCATGAACAGTTTGGTTCCTTGGAATGGGAGTCCTTGTGAGACCCAAAAGATCAACTCCACATCTCTCTGAGCATTGGCATTAACAAATCTATCATAATCAAAATTTGGTACCTGAGCCTGAGATGACATCGAGCGTTTTTTAGGCCGAAAAAGAGCTTACATCATGTTGTTGTTTACTCTTAGACTCTTTTCGAGGTACCACTATACAAGATTTCAACAGGAATTGTTAGAGGGAAGAGAAATTTAGGGTTTTTGGTTCAAACAAGTTTGGACAAATTTAAGGAAGGTTGGAAATGGTTTTGGCAGTGATTTAGAGATGGGCTTTGGTTGATTTGGTGAAATGGGTGGGTTTTGGAAGAAAGGGCATGACGGTGTGTGTTTCTGGAATGAAACTGTCGAAGAATAGGTTGTGTCTGATATACACGATGTGCATCTTACCATAACACGACGTATGTCATCTACAAAATAAACCCAGATACCATACGTGACACAAACCTAAGACGTACGTCGATAATCCAACTTTTCCAGATAACGTGTGTCACAAAACCTACGACATATGTGAAATATGTTCTAGAATCACCCAGTTCACATTCCTAAAAGTCCAAACTTGCTTCAAAATCACATCAATCGACCATATGGACCCTTTTACTATAAATGAGTGCATATGTATGCATGATATACATGATTAAAACATACAATACAATTACAGATCATTCACATTACACATACCCAAACGAAATCGAACTGAATTAAAACATTCTTCAACCAAAGGTTTTGTAAAAATACCAGCTAACTGGTCATTTGTTCTAACAAATTTCAAACAAATGCCACCTTTTTTAACATGATCTCGCAGAAAATAATGTCTAATTTCTATATGTTTTGTTCTACTATGCAAAATATGATTTTTGCTCAAATTTATAGCACTTGTATTGTTGGAAAAAATAGGAACATTCTTAAGAACAATACCATAATCGAGAAATTAATTTTTAATCCATAAGACTTGAGCACAAGAGCCTCTTGTGGCCACATATTCGGATTTGACCGTGGAAGTAGCAACATTTTTTTGCTTCTTGCTTGCCCAAGAGATTAAACCTGCGCCCAACCAGTCACCTGTGACACTAGTGCTCTTCCTATCTAATATGCCACCACCTAGATCGACACCACTATAAGCAATCAAATTGAAATCAAGATATGATGGATACTATAAACCCAATCCTATTGTGCCAATCAAATAAAAAAAATTCTTTTGCATGCAATCAAATGAAACTCTTTTAGATTGGACTAAAAGCGAGCACATAGACAAGTAGCAACATAATATCGGGTCTAGAGGCGGTTAAGTACAATAGGGAACCAATCATACATCTATAAAGTCTTTGATCCACTGGTTTTCCATCCTCATCTTTGTCAAATTTTAGAGTTGATGACATTGAGGTAGGCATCTCTTTGCAACCATCCATCTTGAACTTTTTCAACAATTCCATGGTGTACTTTGATTGGTGAATGAAAATCTCATCCTTGAGTTGTTTGATTTGAAGTCCAAGAAAGAATGTGAGCTCCCTCATCATGCTCATTTCAAATTCACCCTTCATAAGATCAGAAAATTCTTTGCACATAGAATGGTTAGTAACACCAAATACTATATCATCTACATATATTTGGCAAATAAGTATATCATCATTAATTTTCTTAACAAAGAGAGTATTATCGACATGGCCCCCTTACATAGCCATTTTGAATAAGGAAAGTACTTAACCTATCATACCATACCTTTGGTGCTTATTTCAATTCATAGAAAACTTTATTGAGTTTGAAGACGTAGTCGGGATGTTCGTGATCTTCAAAAGCTGGAGGTTTCCGTACATAGACTTCTTCTTGAATATACCCATTAAGAAATGCACTCTTCATATCCATTTGATAGAGCTTTATCTTCTTGTGAAAAGCACATAGGAGTCGAATTGTTTCTAGTCTTGCAACCGGAGTGAATGTTTCTTCATAATCAAGTCCTTCTTCTTGGTTGAAACCTTAAGCTACCAACCATGATTTATTTTTCACCAGTTTTCCATTCTCATCATATTTGATCCTATACACCCATTTGGTTCCAATAATTATTTTTTCTTTCGGTGTCGGAACCAATTCCCACATATTGTTCCTTTTGAATTGATTAAGCTCTTCTTGTATAGCTTGAACCCAACACTCATCTTCTAGAGCTTCTTATGTATTCTTTGGTTCAATAATGGAGATGTATGCAAAGTTGCTTTGAAATTCATTCAAGGCTCTTCTTGTTTTCACTCTATCTCCAATGTCTCTAATCATTTGCTCTATTGGATGATCTTTTCCTCTAGCCCAATCTTTTGGAAGTGAAGTTGATGCACCTTCTTCATTCCTCTTTTCTTCATCATTTTTGGGTTCTTCATTTATGTTTAACTCCTCTAAGTCTTTTTGAATTCCATGATCATCACTCTTTTTCAAGACACCTATATCATCATCAACAACTACCTTTCCCAGGGGTGAGATCATATCATCAAATTTAACATGAATAGATTCATCAACAACTCTAGTTATTAAATTAAACAGCCTATAAGCTTTGCTATTAGTGGAGTAGCCTAGAAAAATTCCTACATCCAATTTTGAATCAAATTTTTTTAAGTTTCCTTTGCCATTATTTTATATAAATACTTTACAACCAAATGGATGAAAGTAAGAAATGTTAGGTTTCTTACCTTTCCACATATCATAAGGAGTTTTCATTTAGTCACTTCTCAAATGCACCTGGCTGATAAAGTAGCAACGGTGTTTATAGCCTCAACCCAAAAATATTTTGGAAGATCGTACTCATTAAGTATTATTCTACACATTCCCTCAAAAGTCCAATTCTTCCTTTCTACCACACATTTTGTTATGGAGTTCTTGGTGCTGAAAAATTATGCTCCATTTCATGCTTATCATACCAATCTTCAAAGGGTTTGGACTCAAATTCTCCTCCTTGATCGGATCTAATGACAATAATAGACTTGTTCTTTTCATTTCTAACCAATCTACACTACTTAGCAAACTCATTAAAGATATAAATTTTATTTGCAAGGAATCTAACCAATGTAAATCTAGAGAAATCATCAACAATAACCAAGGTATACAATTTACCACCTAAGCTAAAATGTCTAGATGATCCAATCAAATCTTTATGCACTAATTCTAACACCCTATATGTAGAAATCTCTTTCTTTGGTTTAAAAGAACCTCTAGCATGCTTACCCCTAATGTATGGTTCACACAAATACTCTTTTGTAAAATGTAATTTTGGTAAACCTCTAACAATTTCATTTTTTGCAAGCTTTGAAATCAATGGTAATGGTGCATGACCTAATCTTCTATACCACAAAAATGCATTTTCATCTAAAGAAATCAAGCATTTTTCATTGAAGAATGATACATCATGCAAGTTCACAACAAAAATATTTGATAAATACAATTTTTTCATCTTTTAAAACTGTGCAATGTGATGATTCAAATCTAACATCATAATCCATATCACCCAATTGAGAAATACTTAACAAGTTTTGTTGTAATCAATCGACCCAAAAAAATTATCAACGGTTGGTAAATGTTCCTTATCCAATTCACCAATACCAATGATTTTACCTTTCTTGTTGTCACCAAATGTAACATGTCCATGATTCTTCATTTGGACCTCCACAAATAGGCTTTGTCTACACTCATATGTCTTGAGTATCCACTATCAATGTACCACATGCTTGAGGCTACTCTATTTTTGACTTGCACTTACAAAAGCAATTTTATTTGATTTCAATGGTACCCAAGCAACTTTGGGTCCTTTTGAGTTAGTCACATGAACCAAGTTTGAAAGAATGGTTCCTTTAGGAATCCACATGTTCTTCACCTTGATTGTTCTTCTCAAACTCATATAAGAATGTGCATTATGCCTAACTTTCAAACATCTAGTGCAAATAGGCAATCCAAGTTCAAAGAATCATTTTTGTTTTGATTTGAAAAATTGTTTAACAATGATGATTCCCTTTCAAAGGGATCACATCCTAGTCCATGTTTAGACAATGAAGATCTTTGTAAAGAAAGTAGTTTTTCAAACTTTTCATTGCCACAGGAAAAATTTTTAACAACATATGAAAATTTTTTTGTATCCTATAAGTCTCATCTCTCAGCTTTTATTGTTCAATCAAGCAAGATGAATGATCTTTGGAGGTATTTTCAAGCTCTTTGATTTGGCTACTCAAAGTTTCATCTTCAATTTTTGAAGTGTCATTTTTCTTTTTCAAAACTTTATTGAGCTTGAAAATCTCTTCAAATTCATTGTTGAAGGACCCAAATGCATCAACAAGTTGTTTGTGAGAAGAAATGTTTAACTCATTATCCTCTTCATCATTTAAGTAGGAGCTTTGAGCCATGAGTGCAAGGTTGATTTCTTCCTTGATCTTATCATCATCGTCCTCATCACTCCATGTAGTAACAAGGACTTCCTTCTTCTTGCTCCTCTCACAATGTGGTTTATAGGTGGTAACTCTACAATCTTTGGCATAAGGGAGACTTGCCACATTTGTAGCAACCATCATCATTCTTCTTCATGTAGGATGTGTTCTTTTCATAATCATCCCTAGTTCCCATTTTGAGATCGCTATTTCTTCTTTGAAATAGAGATTTGTATCTCCTTATGTTCTTTGCATAGAAGGATAGATCTTTATCTTCTTTAACTTCGTCATATTCTTCTTCATCACTACTCACTGCTTTGACTTTAAAGGCCAAATTCTTCTCTTTTGGTTTGACTTTGGAGTTTCTTGTTTTCAATACCATCTCATAGTTGATAAGCGAACCAATTAGAGCATTAAACTCCATCTTGTTCAAATCCTTTGATTCCATAATTACCGTAACCGTTGGATCTAGTTCCCTTGGTAGTGACCTCAAAATCTTCTTTACCTTTTCACTACCCAAATTGTTCTATCAAGAGAAGCAAGGTCGTTTGTAATTTTTAAAAAAAATGATCAAGCATACTAGTGATGCTTTCTCCTTCCTTCATTGAGAACAACTCATAGTCATGCAACATCATGTTGATCTTTCTCTCATTGACTTGAATGGTTCCTTCTTGAGTCACCTCCAACATCTCCCAAATCTCCTTAGCGTTTTCACAAGATAAGATTCTGTTGTGCTCTTATGGATACAAGGCACAATATAAGAGTTGGGTTGCCTTGGTGTTTGAATGGATTTTCTTCCAGTCTTCCTCACCCAAATCTTTATACTTTTTGAGAGAGTCATCTTCCTTTTTTGGAATTTCAAAACCTAGCATGATCACCTTCCAAATTTTAATACCATAGGATTGAATGAAAATAGCCATTCTTTTCTTCCAAGATTTGAAATTGGAGCCATCAAAGAAAGGAGGGTGATTTATCTTATAAGCTTTAGTATGTGTTCCTATATTTAAAGCCATCCTACACCTTTGACTCTTCGGATGTTAAGTCGCTTCAACTAAGAGCATAAGCTCTTCTACCAATTGTTGGGTCAACTAAAACACCAGAAGAAGGGTTGAATAGTATGGTATATGTGACTTTGAACATTTTCAGAATCGAAACAAGTAAAGAAGAAACAACACAAGGATTTATAGTGGTTTGACCAACTATTTGCCTACGTCCACTACCTAAGTATCACCATTTAGGATTTCAGATATCACTCAATAGAAATTACAACTTTACTTTCAAGTTAAGTGAGAACTTTTACAATTTTCTTGATTCTGGTTCAAGAATAAACCAACCTAAGGATCTACCATTTGATCCAATTCACAAACACTCTTAGGAACAATTTTTCAAGCACTCCCTAAACAATAAATGAACTAGTGATACAAGTATTAACAAAAGCAATTAATGAATAATAGCCTTGTATCAATAAGAGAGAGAGAATGAGAGCTTTGGTGCTTGGTTCTTGTTAGAAATGAATGACCTAGTGTTTTATTCTAGTTTCTGACCTTTCAAGCCAGTATTTGTACTTCTATCTTGTTTTTGGAACATTGTGAGACTAATTATAGCCGTTGTGGTTCGACATGGGTTGCATTTAATGCACTGTCAGACTTTTGTAATATACAATACAATGTACAAGACGTACGTTGTCATAGATCATTCCCAGATGACGTACATCACCATTATCATGACGTACGTTGATCATAGCCAGTTACCTAGATGACGTACATGGACTTATCAAAATGTATGTTGTTTTGGAACACAATCAATCCAATAGCTTATGTTTCTCATTTGAAATTTATGTCGTACATTGTATCTAACCTGACGTCTATTATCCCAGCCACAACGTACATTGTGTGTTGAGTATGATGTACATTGTAATGCTTTAGTTTATTATTGTACTTGAATTTTGTCTTGATCCACGTGGAATACAAACATTTATTCTTTGATCCTTAAATCTTTCTTTTGTCTTTCATCATGACGTACGTTGCACCTTTAACCAATTGTTCATCGATCATCAATCTTTCAAACCTTCAAGTGTTCTTCAATTTCCTGCGTGAACATAATGTACGTTGTCTCTCCAAGACGTACGTTGGAGGAGATTAATACGTACATTGTATTTGTAAGACGTATGTTATTATTGCACCTAAACCACCTAGTGGCTTCTGTCTGATTTTCCATCTTTGTTCACATACGGTGGTATCCAAGATGTATGTTGTGCATACCATGACGTATGTTGATCCTATAAAAACGTACTTTATAAAGAACACAATTCATTTTTAGTTTTGCTCATCATCAAAATATAAAGGGACCTAAATGTTGACGACATTTGGTCCAACATCTAGCCCATAAAAGAGTCAAAATTAGTCAAGGACCTCAAGCATTGAAGATGAAGAGTTAATCTAATTAAGAGGGAGGAATATTGCTTTGGCATATACTCTCTCGACTCATCTACAAATAAAGGATTGAAGGTACATTTTACCACCCCCTGAACTCACATTAGTCTTTTACAACTTCTCTATTGACTTGAATGTCAGAGATTTCCTCAATGAGCAACCTGACCTCATTTTCATTGTGTTTGCATATTACAAGGCATAGTTTGAGTTTACGAATGTGTTTCTGACCATTCAAGTTCGACTTCACCTCTTTCAAGATCGTTCCATAATCAAAGCAACAACAATAATATTTGAAACCAAATTACAATGATAGTAGTGCTGTGAACAAATGACACTTATGTTGGAGAAAGGGTATGATGCTTTGATGAGATCAATTGAGATACCAAGAAGATGTTTTAGTACCCATCGCAGAGTCAGGATTTGGCAATAGTGTGGGCATATCTACTACGAACAAATACAGAAATAAAACATTAAAACATGTTAAATACATAAATACAAGTAAAAGTAAGCTATACAGGTGTCGATGGTATGAAGCATTTGATTTCTTTCAGGCTTCATATTTTGAAATCAAACCAAAATGGCTTCATTTTTTATTGTTGCAAAACCTCCTTCTCAATGTATACAACCAAACTGCTATTTAGCCATTCATCTTCTATCTTGTTGTGCAAATTGGTATTGACAACATTTATTGCAAAAAATACTCTCTCAACGGATGCAGTAGCAACTGGTAGGAGTAATGTCAATTCAAACAAATGATAGACTAGCGGGAAAACTCTATCCTTCAAAGTTTCCTTCATCTTCTTTGCAAGACTTCCCAAGTCTTCAAGACCAAATAATTGTTTATCCCTTTTACAAACCTAAAAAAACTTCCACGCAATAATTATAATAGCTAGTCACTATTTTTCCATCTCGTTTCACATGAGTGCATTTTGGGACAATATCCTTCATATCAATAACTGGAAATGAATTGATTTCACAAAAAGTCTCCATTTCTTTCAAAAAACCATTCCACCCAGATTCTCTTAATTCTTGCAGGTCATCTTTCATAACCCCTTTTTGAATAAAAGCATTTGAAATATTCTGATCTTTTAAAAGCCCACGTGATCTTCTTCTTCAAAACAAAACAATTCAAACCCTAGTTTTACTGCAACATATTGATCCCACCTCAAAGAGGTGGGAAGGGAGGGGAGGGGGGAGGGGACTGGAGGGGGCAGAGATACCACCTCATGGGGGTCTAATAGGAGGGAGGAGTGGGCAACTGCACACCTTTGCCCACCGCTCCGTCACCCATTGTTAGTACCTAAGGAAACTACAAAGTAGGGAATGAGCAAAATTTAATGAGGTTAGACACCCTAAAGAGATCAAAGACTGTCTCATATGTTATAAAAAATATATATAAGAAAATATTGATTGTACTCATAATATTTGCAATAATATTACTTGTCATTACACTCCACCTATTAGTTTGGTTACACTCCACATCACATATATATAGACTAGTAGGGTTGTCCCCGTAATAGATTAATGTAGTTGAAACTACAAGCAACGCATATGGGGACACATGTCTGCACAAGCTATCACCTACTTTAATAACTATGGCAAACCACTTAAAAGACGTTAGTGGCCGTACCATTACTGATAGCTAGGTTCTTAAACCCACACATTCCATAAATAATTTGTATCTCTTTTTACTTATTATGCAAGGACATATATCTTGACTTATGTTCCGCTTATAAGTCGTATGTTATGTTTTGGGTTCGTAATATAATAAGGTGACAAAAGGTTTCTAATGTGAATACACTTTTGAAAAACACTCATTGGAAACTCTTTTAAAAAACATTTGTATCTTCTGTGTATATTGTGCATACAACAAAAATGAACGACACTTTTCTGGTTTATCTAAATCACTCACTTAAACTCGATGTCTTAGATGCCTACTTTAGCGACCGATAATTGAAATGATCTAGAATCTCTACCACATTTTCACATTAAAATAATAATAGAATTATATATTTACTACAATATGACATTAGACACACATAAAAGGCATTTACACACTTATTGGATCAATCTACACACACTGAGACAAGATGACTTGTTTCCATAAGATATGACGCTTGTCCCTTTTTATCAAACCAGCAACAAATATCACAACTCTTCCTAGTTATCCATCTATTATGTGACACACACTAGAACACCATGTAATCTTATCAAAACCGCATCAAAGTTAGTGTTTTAACATAATAAAACACTATAGGTGGTCTTTTTTAGACTAGAAATCCATTTCATACCACATCCAATAATATCCCTTAAACCATGAGATTTCCATATTACCTCATTTGATCTCTTAACTTGTTCCCATGTCCCACTCTTGTTTTATAACCAATGTCACTAACTTTCCCGACCACCATTACACAAAATCAAGTCTTGATTGGCTTTTAATGCAAAGCAGAGGTTATAATGTGTGCTTATTAGGAGTATTTTACTTACCAAAGTCAACTCCAAGTAGAGTCAAGGTGAAAGGATGATGGGAAAGTCTTCTTTTAATTGGGAATGATGGAGATGATGCAAAGTGATGTTGGTGTTGTCTTCCGTAAACTTACACCACATGAAGAGTGGGTAGTGGATTTGGAGTAATTTTATACTTTAGGGTTGAGAGAGTGAGTGAGATGGCAGATCAGAATAGGGGACACAACTCCACACGGGAATGATGTGCATCCACTTTCGAGACTAAGTGGTTTGTTAGACCAATCAGGTGCTGACACGTGATTCTCAACCTCTCCAAAATACATTATGTTACTGTGTATTACCATGCCATGATCATGTATGCCATGGATGCATATGCCTAGGGAATTATATCCCTCCTTTAATGCCAGAAAATATGTGATCCTTTACCCTCTAATAATTATGCTATTGCAAGCTTATATTAAGTCATATATAAACATACATTTAGTTAGAACATTCATAATAAGATTTCAATTCTGAATGTACATACACAAATTTTATCACAAAACATATAAGCCAACAATAAGTTCATGTAAAGACCAAAATACTTTCTTAAGACTATATGTACAATGACAATACCATGGAGAGGAAAAAGAGTGTAGAGCCTAACTGGATGGCCTTTGCTCCATGTCAAAAGGATTAATTAGCTTCAAACCTGATCTAGTCTCCAAAAACTGTATAATACTAGAGATCTAGAAAAGTAATTGCGCTTTAGTGAGAGAAATCATCATTGATGTATCCCTAATAAATAACACACATCCAAATATTTTCTAATCACACAAAATGCAACGATGCTTGTGAATGCAGATTTTGTTTTATTTTGGAGCTTGGCCTACACATAATGAGCCTAAATGTAGGTCCGACTAGTCGATTGGTAGAGACATAAAAGTCTCGATTATATTTACAGTGGCCAGCAGTCAAACAGTCATTGGAGACTTGAAAGTCTTAATTTATGTATTGTAGATGTGAAAAGGCATGTAGTCTAGAATTATGTACTTTAATGATAGAGAACTTAAACATGTCAATAAATTCTGCCTTTTATGTAAATAGTACAAGTTTCACGTCGCTGATTCAATTTTTAATCAAAATATATTTAGCAACAGTAACGGTGAATTAGAGCACATCAACATTTTTCAAAATCAAATCATATAAAGTCTACATGATGAATGGTGACATGTATCCGATAATTTTAATCAATATTTCTAAATATTTGACCATAATAAGGTTACAAACAATTCAAGTATCTTATAGTATCATTTGTAAACAATGTCAAATATCCCGATTATTCACATCTATAATAACAAATCATTTCATGTATTAATATGAGCACATTTCAAGATAAAACTTTCATGTTTGGCACAATTTAAGTCACATAGCAAAAAAAGGAGGCATATCCAGTTTTCTATCACATGTGCTTTCGATATACATTAAGCATCGATAACTTTTATTTTTCTGCTCTGCATTTATTTCAATCTACTGGATCTATAAAAGATTAAAATTTTTTACTAATATCCTATTTATTTGTATTCTATAAAATTACATGTTGATCCCTTGGTTTCAATTTTATAAACACCCGATGCAACCTTCAACAAGTCACAAAAAATTTATCCATGTAATTTGATCGTCAAAATAATCATAGTTTCTAATCAGTGAGGTCCTATTTCAATTTACATTGTTAATTTAATACAAAATTAGTCCCTCTTACCAAAAACTTGTCGAAACAGTCCCTATAAATGACTTTTCAGATCAACATCAAATGGACGACTTGTGTTTCTTTCGAATTATATGTACCAACATATTTACAATTGAATTGCCGTAAATTTCATTTAAAATTAGACATTATAATATTTGTGTGCATTGAAATATTCCTAACTCAATTTCTACAATTTTTGGTGTATTTTCATATGTTTCTGCTAGGATGGATTGAGCACCATTTAGTTGTCCAACAAAACATAAGCTTTTGTAGCTCAAATTCAACTCTATCAATTGGGTCAGAAACTAGATTGACAGAACTCCAAGCATATAAATTACCTTTGCGTAGTATTTTAATCGGTATTTACTTGATTCAGCTCCAAATTAAGAACTATTTGACTAGTTACAAACTACACTCATGTATAGTTGTTTTTTTTGCAAAATTTGAAACATTAATTCAAACCACAACACAATAAATTTTAGGGCAAAATCCACCGTGGTCCCTGAGGTTTGACCGTATCCCTCGTGCGGTCCATCAGTTTTTAAAATTAGTGGTTTCGATTCCTCGCTCTGTTGCCGTCAGTCAAATATAACGGGTCACATCAACAAATCTGAGGTGGCATATAGGACCTACTAATTTTACAAATTTAATGACAAAAATACCCCCTCACTCTCTTTCTCTCTCATTTCTCTCTCTCTGCCTTTTTTCCCCATTTTTCCTCACTTTCTCACCAACCAAACACCCAAATCTACCTCTCTAGTTTTCTCTCTCTCTCCCTCTCTCTCGTCAACTCCCTCCCTCTCACATCATTGAACTCAACTAGACCATTTCAAATCAAACCCAAATTCAAAAACTCAAGAATCTAAATTCTTGAACAAACCACTGATCTTCACCAATCCAAATCATGAAAACAAATCAAACCCACCAATCTTGAACCTAAATCAGATCGAGCTACAACCAAATCAAAATAGAAAAAGCATGAATTCCACTTTCATATGTTTCTTCAATCAAAATCGACCATGCATAAAATCTGGGAAAAATCATCTCTTTTTTGTTCTAATTAAAACTAACACAAAATCCCTAATTTTCAACACTTTAAAATCCTTAAATCCAATACAATGATCAATAGAGCAATAATCATTCCAATACAAAGATCCTGTTATAGGAAACATAAAAAAGTTACAAGCTTTGAGGACATAAAAAACCAACCATTTAAATCCCAAAGAAACCAAAATTCAAATCTACAGAAAAAAAAAAACCCAAACCTCATCCATCATCAATCCTTCTTCACTTTAATCCTTGTCATACATATCTTCTTCACTCTTTCTTCGCTTTGCTGGTGGTGACGAATTTGAGTTACTGTGGTGTCGAGGTGGATTGAGATGAACTTTTTTCGTCAATAAAGTAAAGGGTTGGGTGAGCTCTGTTCGTCGATGAAGCAAGTGATTGGTTAGGTTTTGTTCATGAAGAAAGCTCCATTCTCTCTCTCTCTCTCTATCTCTCCTATTCTCTGATCCAAGAATCAATCAAGCTTTCCTCTACTGTTGACATTTTCATCCTCTCTTTAATTCCTCTGAAAACCCAAATCCCAGAACCATTTCCTCTCTCATCCTCCTATCTCTCTCAAATGGGCTTTAGGTTTCTAAATTTCAATTCTGGGTCTTGCAGTGATGGAGTTTTGATTTATCATCCTTGAACTCTGAACTGAGATGGGTTGCAGAGAACTGATCAACAAAAGGATGGAATCTCATCATCTCTTCTAGGAATTTTGAGGGCTCGTAAGTAGTGAGGGAGGGGGAAATAAAAGTGATGGCTGCTGATCTACAGTGTGCGGAAGAGAGAGGTAAGAAGAGGTATGAGGAAGAGAGCGGTAGTGGCAGATTTGGGTTATGGTGCTGCGAAGGGAGAGAGACAAGAAAAAGTGTGAGGAAAAGAGAGAGAGAGAGAGAGAGAGAGCAGTTCTTAAGAGAAGAGTGATGGTCGTGGTTAAGAGGAACAAAGAGAGAGCAGGAAGAGAGACACAAGTAAGGGAAGGGAGAGAGAGACATGTTGTTTCCATAAATTGATTTAAACTTAGAGGGTAATTTACACTTTTCATGTTTTCTGTCAAGTTTGACTAACAGAGTTAAGAGTTAGGATCGAAACTGCTAATTTTGAAAACTAAGGAACTGCACGAGAGATATGGTCAAACCTTAGGGACCGTGGTGGATTTTGCCCTAAATTTTAAGTGGAAATATGATATTTTATTCCACAATTATACTCTTCTAGTTATGATTAATCTTCGTCTATCTTTTTAATTCAATTAAATAGACCTTTAATCCAACTCTTAAATTAGTCTAAAACATCCATAAAACTCTATTATGATATGGAAATAACAATAGATAAAGAAAGTAGATTGACCAGAAGTACTTATGGATACTTGCCTCAATTTTTTCTTCGGGTTAGACTTGCTTTCACGGCTAGATGGGTTGGTTGCTTTTACTTAATAGTTTTGGACAGAGATACGGTGTTAGAGAGATTGATATGTATGTGTGTATAAGAAGATAATTTGTTACATATATGGAGGTTTGCTTTAATCTCATCCACCAAATGATTCTAGCCAACATTTATCTATAACATTTGTTTAACTTTATTGTTTTATATGTGCTGGAGTGGAACGTGAAAAGCTTTGTTGGAACATGTGTGATCAACATCAAGATTCCTCTATGATTTGATGATAAACAAAGGTTTTGATGATGAGCAAAACTCTAGACTTGAAATAAAACACGTTGAAAAGATTGGAATTGTGAGAGAAGACCTTGGAAGCACTTAACGTACGTTAAAGTGTAAATAATGTACACAACTGATGGATAACATATTATCTTGTGTATAACGTACGCAACAATAGCACAACATATGTAATCAGTGAGTAGCGTACATAATAGTGAGGCTGATTACAGACATAAGCTACTGGAGCAAAAATAACATACGTAAAGCAATAATAATGCACGTAAATCAATTATAACGTATGTTACACACGTAAAATGTACGTCATATGTGTTCAATGATGATCAATGTACGTTAGAGTTTTTGAGACGTACCTTAAAGAGTTCCAAACTGTAGAAAACTGCATTAAATGCACTCCAACAGCTAGTTACTTTATTCCAATGGTCACATGGCTTAGAAAAGCTATAAATACATTAAGAAAAGGCCAAGAAATGGTGGAACAACATCAGAAATCATTGTACCAAAACTCCTAGCATTTTAAACATCAAAAATACAAAAATCAATCTAGAGAGCAAATGACAAGCATCAAGCTCATACATCAAACTTTAGCATAGAGCTTTATTATTTGTAATCTTCTCGTATACACTTTGGGTGTGGGTAAGGCTCGTTTTGAACCTAAGAAAGCAACATTATGAGGGCTTTAGTGGTGTGAGCAGGGAATCAACCTTGTGTAGGCCTTAGAGGTGTTGAGCCACAATCAACCTCGTTGTATTGGCTTTCTTGGATTGAGCTGGAATCAATCATCGTTATAGTAAAAATCCTAAGTGGTGAGACTTGGTGTTCATTTTCTCTATAACTTCAACTTACTTTCACTCTCCAAACTCAACTAAGGGATCGGCTGAAAATTCTCCAACAATATCATATATGGTATAACGGAGATTTCAAACACGACGGCTTTTAAGTCGATAATGCAGATATCTTGTCACAGATTCAAATTTTAATCTAAATATACATAATAACTTGATATATAATGACAATAAATCAAATTATATTCCCGTTGCACGCTAATTGTGAATCATTTCTAGAAATATCTTTTCATTTTTTATTTTGTTTGATATTTCCTAATGCTAAAAAATCCATGTCTTACATATCCCTCATCTATATATCTACATAACTATACTAAAGCAGGTCACACTCGACTTCCAATTTTGACACTTGTCTTCATAAAAATTCTTCACTTTGTTTATAATGTTGTCTCATTTTCTCATTTTTTTGAACTTTTTGAATTATTTTAGTTTTAAATTGATTTTATCATAAATATCTTTTTCCTCCAGAAGATAGAAACCTCAACTATTAAAACACTTAACACAGTTTACACATCTATATTCCTCATTCTTCTTTTCCTTTCTGCATCATCTCTTTTTTCTGCATCCTCTACATCTCTCTTTCTTCTTCTCTTTACCTGATTGCCTTCTCTTTAAGCTCCATCTCTATTTTATATTCTTTTTCTTTCTAGATGAGGTTTACACATAGGAGACCAGGTGGTGAATCCATTTATTTTGGTTTGGTTCTAATTTCGATTTGTTTGATTTTGAAAAGAATTCTCTATTTTTGTTTTGTTTTTCTAAAATGTTCACATTTTTTCCAGCATAGAAAGCAAATGAAATTGCATGAATATATTTGAGGCGATTAAGAAGGAGTTGTTTGCATAAATTTTATAGGAAACAGTTGTTTTGGTATGTTCAAGGATCACAGGGTTCAGAGGAGAGGCCTACGGTGCAGAAGCTACTTAGCAATGGAGCTTCTGTTGTGGAATGTTCTAACATCGTGAAACAAGAAGAATCTTCATCTTAGATTTCTGTTTATCTGGTATGGGCATGTTCTTTTGTTTGAAGCATGTATTTCATAATTTTTTTGATGAAAATTGCAAATCAAGTTTTTTTGTTTAGCTCATTGAAAGTGCTAATACTAAGAGTTCCTATTATAAATTAGGCTTAATGGTGCTATGCTTAAGGAACTCAACAAATTTGTTTCTATTTTCTGAAACAATAGATGCAGATTATATTGCTAGAATCATTACGTATGCGAATAGGCATTATATTTGAATGTATGAGGCTTAGCATGGTTCTATGAGGTGTGGTTTGTGTTTTAGCATAACTAGAAGTCTAACCAGAGTGATGTAATTGGGTTTTGAAGAGTTTTTTTTTTACTACTCTAGATTTTAGTTATTGGAAAGATTAAGTATATATAGGAGATATTGTATTAATATGAGCCATTGATATTTTATGAGTATAGATATTTGGATTGTGATTATATAGTTTGAACAATTTGAAGCAACATTTCCTTATTGTGTAGGTTATGTGAGGTATCAATATCATATTACTCAATTATATCATATTATGTGAGGAGTATCAGAATCTGAGCCCTCTGCTACTAAATCTCGCTCCCGTTTGTTCTGAAAACACCAGTACATTTGTATCCCTCATTGCTCAACTAAAACCATTGAGCTAACTCTTATTCATCAAAATCGACTTCTTTTCCTCGAACCAATGATTTAACAAAAGTGTCACCTAAATCATCAGTATGATCACTCAAATTCGCATAGAACTCCTTCAGGTATTTAGGTATTAGGTTTGTCCCTGATTGAGACTAGTGCAAGTGAGAGATTGTTAGTTTTGGTGCTCTAGTACAATCATTTATGTACGTTGTCATTTGATTTATCATTTAATAAAGATGCATTTCATTTCATATATATGAAATATTATTTATGTTGATAAAATATTCATGAATAATTTATTCTTCGTTATGTCATCAAGTACGTGACTTGATAGTAAAACCCTAAGGTTAAAAGAATATTGTTCTAAATGTCCCTAATCAATTATTATCATGGGAACGATAGTGAATTAATATTAGTATGTTGCTAAGTGAACAATCACATTTTACTGATTATGGATGTGAAGACATCGCTTAGAACATAGATACATGTTAAGGAACACGTATTGGACTGGTTCGGTATGAAAGTACTTCATGGATTAGTGTCACAAGTAGCTTTCATGCAGTGCTGATTTTGAGTCATCTGACTGAAACTCACTATCGACTCCTATATGATGAATCGCATATTTTAATTTAGTCAAACATTTTTCGTAGCAGGGTAATTATAAAGGTTATGATTAGATATGTCATGAATCAGGTAGATGAGTGATAATGAAAGTGACGAATTTGTTCCTTTTATGAAGAGTGATATCTTTAGGCCACTTGATGAGTAGGATTGATGGAATGTATGCATACTCAATTGAATTGATAAAAGGGTTTATCAATATCATTTGTTATATTGATCTATTTGGGATCAAGAAATGTATTAAGCATATAAGGTTGACATGTGATCATTCTTTATGCTTAATATAGATATCGTGAGACAAAATAACTAAATATCAAACTGTGAAAGGTAAAACTCAGATTTCCCACATCCACTCGATTTTTTGTTGCCATAATGTAGTACTAAATACCACTTATGGACTTTGGGCCCAAGTTTTGGGACAAAGCCCATTGCGATCTTCGAGTGGGCCTATTGAGTCACACACAAGAACAAATTGAATTAGTTCGCATATATTCTCTCTCATTGTAATTAAATTATTGAGATGATTAATTTTATTAATCATTAATAATTTAGAATTTTATGATTTATGTCATAAATATAATATAAGATATTATCCATTAATGTAATGGGCTTTTGATATGAATCATTGATTATTAAGTTAAATATATTTGGGTTTATTAGTATGTGTGACATAATAATTCGGACCATATGTATTATAAAAGAGGTTATTTATTTAATGATAATGTATCAAGTAATTAAAAATCCCAATGACATTAATAAAGTCTATAGAAATTCAGCAGATGCACTAGTTTGACTAGGTCAAAAGTTGACTAAGTCTTAGTTAATCAAGTTGATTAAATACTGAATCATGAAGGGATCTTGATACTTGTATGACAAGAAAAACAAAACTAGCATATTAATAAGTATAAATTCGGCACACATCAATAAAGAATAGGATATTATTTATTTATTTATTTATTAAATAGATAAATAAGAGTCTTAGTATGACTAAGCAATCCTTATACTTGTAGGACAAGTAGAAATAATCCTAGTACACTTAAACTAGGGTTTCAACACACCTCTATATATATGTATAAATGTGTGGCCGAATTGGAAATCACTTTTTAGAGGGCTGGCCGAATTTCACACACAAAATAGAGAGAAAATTCGTGAGGCTAGAATAGGGATTTTTTGTGCTAGTACACATCGCCGATTCAAGCAAGTTCGTTCATATGGATACCTCTAGACACATTCGCGCAAAGGAAATGTGAAAGAAAGGAAATTCGGATTTTGAATTCTAAAAGCTACTCCAACATTGCCATTGGTTCGAACTAAAGAAGCAATTTTAAGGTAAAATAAACCCTAACTCTAATCATATATGTTGATGTGCATGGATTCTTGGTGGAATTCTAGGTTTTAAAGGTTAAATTTTTTGTTATTTCCGCTACCATGTATGTTTATGAATATCATAAAATTAGTCACAAATTCCAACAATGGTATCAGAGACACTTGCACCATCAACATAATCGATTCTCTTGTATGCGATATGATTGTTTTGCTATGTGTTATTTGGCCTTGCTTTATATTATATGATATTGTTGTTGAATTAATAATATGATTAAGGATTTAATTTAGCAAGATAAAATTGAGAATTTTATGGGTAAAGGCCGAATGTGTTTGTTGAATTTGCAAAAGTTGTTAACAATCATCTAGAAAGATGTCTAGGGTTTTGAATGAGCGGTTTGTAATGAGATTACAAATAATGGACTGAATTATAATTTGATTATGAGATTCAAGTATTAATGAGATTAATACGGATTAGAGTTAAAAAAATTAGCATATCGTCTCATGAGCAATGCGAATTATAAACCTCCCTCGTAACCGACTTACGAAACCGCTTTACACATCCAACATTTAATCGATATAGCTATTCAATTGATTTAATGATGATTATGTTATATAATCTGATTATATTATTTGAATGATGATTCAATATGTATGGTGCATGACGTAGCCCAATTAGCCCAATGTGATTGGTTTATTATTGTTCATTGTAATAGTTTGGTGAATGAGCCAATTTTAATTTTTCAATTTTTTTGGTGAATGTGCCTATTTTCTTTTAGAATAGTTTAGTATATAATTTTATACAATGTATGTAAAATAAGATGGAGGCCGTTCGAACCAATGAAGATTCAAGACCACCCTAAGTTGTCTTCACATTGGCTTGTGAGATTAAACTTAGATTTGGGCTTTGTCATGACATGTTTGCTTTATGCTACATATACATGTGATAAATGTATGTCATGGATGAATAATCTATATTGTATCCCACGAAAACCAACAAACAAATGAATCCCTACAACTAGTAAGTCGAAAATGCTTCCATAATAAATGCTTGCCAAACCTTTTTTCGTCGATCTATAGTTTTTGCCTTCGTAGGGTGTATTCAATTACCTTACATAGGCAAGAGTGGATAATGATTATGTCCATATTTTAGTTATGGTTAGAATTAACATGACAATCAAAATATTTTTGGGCCTAGGGCATAGAAAGGAATTTAAATGCGGGATATGAGAAGTAAAAATCTCTAGTAATACAATAGTTATATTTGATATAATTGAAAAGGAGTTTTCTACCTAAATAGCTAAGGTTAAGGACTAGCTCAGCTGACTTAACTTTGAGTGAAATATGGATCTTGTACCCACTACATTTAAGACTTAAATTAACTTTAGGGATGTTAATTTTAGTGAGATTTTTAATAAGACATCTTATTAATCTTTGCATATTTTGTATGCAGATAAAATGGCAACAAACAACAACACATCAACTTTTACGTTCCAATCGATCCTTAAGAAGGAGAAATTGAGTGGGACTAACTTCCTTGATTGGTCACTAAACTTAAGAATTTCTCTTAAGCGAGAAAGGAAGACTTACGTCCTAGATACAACGATTTCCCAAGTACCCACTCCCAATGCCCTTAGAGCATAGAAGGATACTTACGAGAAGCATGTAAATGACTCAACGAACGTCACATGTCTTATGCTTGCTGCCATAGTTGCATATTTGCAAAAGCAATTTGAAGCTATGGAAGCATTTGACATGATGAGGCACCTCAAGAAAATATTCCATGAGGACCAAAGCATTGAATGAGTGTAAGATAACTCATGACACTTCAGTAAGTGCGTATGTCCTCAAGATGAAAGGTTAGATTGACCAACTTGAGAGACTTGGTGTTCCATTAACAAAGGAGTTTTCCATACATATGGTCTTAGGGTCACTCCCAAATAGTTATGACTAGTTCGTCATGAACTACAATATGCACAACATGGATAAGTCCATCACCGAGCTTCTTGATATGTTGAAGAATACTGAGAAGAGTATTCCTAAGACCAACAATGTGCTCATGGTACACACAGGGAAAGGAAAAGGCAAGCCTAAGACAAAGATTATTGGTAAGGGCAAAGGAAAACCCAAGCCCAATAAGCCTAAGGCCAAGATAACCAAGGCGAAAGAAGGAGTTTGCTTTCATTGCAATGAACCGGGTCATTGAAAAAGGAATTGCAAACTCTAATTGGAAGAGCTAAAGAAGAACAAAATCGATGTTTCTTCTTCTGGTAATTTTATTATAGAAATCAATATGTCTACTAATTCATCATGGGTATTTGATACTGGATGTGGAGCTCATATTTGCATTAATTTTTAGAGATTGAGAAATAGTAAATCATTGATGAAAGGCGAAGTGGACCTATAAGTGGGCTATAGAGCAAGAGTTGTTGTATTAGCTGTAGAAACTTATTATTTAACTTTGCCCAGTAGACTTGTTTTACAATTGTCGAATTGTTATTATGGTCCTACTATGAGTAAGAACATTATTTATGTTTCTTGTTTAGACAATGATGGGTTTCATTTTATTATTAAGAATAATAATCTTTCTATCTATCATGGAGACATATTTTATGGTGTTGCAACCGTATCTTTTGGTCTCTATGTTTTAAACTTGGAACAAAGTAAGTCCGTCTATAACATTAATAAAAGGTTAAAATCAAATGATTTCAACCAAACCTATCTTTGGCATTGTCTTTTGGGCCATCCGATTGAGAAACACATTTCAAAACTCTATAAAGATGGATTACTTGGCTCATTTGATACATGCGAATCTTGTTTGTTAGGCAAAATGACTAAGAATCCCTTTGCACATAAGGGTTAAAGGGCCAATGATCTATTAGGCCTAATACATACTGATGTATGTGGACCTTTTAGTTCAAGTGCTAGAGGATGTTATTTGTACTTCATCACATTTACTGATGATTTTAATAGTTATGGATTTGTTTATCTTATGAGACACAAATATGAATCTTTTGAAAAGTTCAAAGAATTCAAAAGTGAAATACAAAATTAATTTGGCAAGAAAATCAAAATGCTTCGATTTGATCGTGGTGGATAATATTTAAGCCAATGGTTTGATGATCATCTTAAAGAGTGTGTGATTGTTTCACAACTCACACCTTTCGAAACGCCTCAATGGAATGATGTGTCTGAAAGAAGAAGTCGAATACTATTGGATATGGTTCAATTAATGATGAGTCAAACAGATCTTCCAATATTGTTTAGGGTTATGCCTTAGAAACTGATGCTTTCATACTTAACCGAATTCCATCTAAAGCATGAAAAATACACCATATGAGATATGGAATGGGAAGAAGCCCATAATGTCTTTTCTAAAAATTTGGGGATGTGAAGCTCTTGTGAAATGATAATTTTCAGAAAGTTAGCACCTAGATCCGAGAAGTGTATATTTGTGGGGTATCCAAAGGAAACAAGAGGATATTATTTTTATAATCGTTCCAAGAACAAACTGTTTGTTGCTCAAAACGGTGTCTTTTTGGAAAAAAAATTATTTCCAAAGGGATTAGTGGGAGTAAAGTACTTCTAGACGAAATAAGAGAACCACAAATAGTCGCTGATGATAGGACAAAGATTCAAGAAGATTCACAAAATGTTTTGGAGTTTGAATCTGTAACACAAGACCCAAGAATGTCTGGTAGGATTCATCACGAGCTTGAGAGATATGGATTTCTCATAACTGATGATAAAGGAATTGTTCTTGTAGAACATAACGAGCCTACAACCTACCAAGAGGCAATTGTATATTCAAATTCTATTGAATGACATAAAGCCATAAATTCAGAAATGCAATCTATGTATAATAACCAAGTTCAAAACTTGGCGGATCCACCTGATGGAGCCAAGATCATTGATTGCAAATGGATTTACAAGATAAAAGCTGATGGGATCTTCAAAGCAAGACTTATTGCGAAAGGTTTTAAATAAACTCATGGTATTGACTATGATGAAACATTTTCACCAGTCATTATGCTTAAAATCTATTAGAATTATTCTTGCCATTGCAGCATATTATGACTACGAGATATGACAAATAGATGTCAAAAGTGTTTTCCTAAATGGATACCTCCTTGAGGATGTATACATGACACAACCTGAAGGTTTTGTCGATCCTAAGAATCCTGGAAAGGTATGCAAGCTTCAAAGAGCCATTTATGGATTGAAGCAAGCATCCTGAAGTTGGAATCTTCATTTTGATGAAGTAGTCAAAGAGTTTGGATTCATCAAGAATGAATATGAGCCTTGTGTTTACAAGAAGATTAGTGGGAGTGCGATAGTTTTCTTAGTGTTGTATGTTGACAGCATCTTGATCATTGGAAATGATATTCTAACCTTGTAGAGTGTTGTATGTTGATAGCATCTTGATCATTGGAAATGATATTCTAACCTTGTAGAGTGTCAAAACTTGGTTAGAAAAGTGTTTCGTAATGAAAGATTTAGGTGAAGCCTCACATATCCTAGGGATACAAATCTATAGAGATAGATTTAAGAGTCTAATTGGCCCAAGTCAAAGTGTGTGCATTGATAAAGTTCTAAAGAGGTTTAACATGCTAAATTCCAAGAAAGGAATGATTCTCATGGTTCTTGGAAAACCATTAAACAAAGTTGGTTGCCCTACGACAAGGCAAGCTAGATATTACATGAGTAGGATTCCATTTGCTACAGCTATTGGATCCATCATCTATGTCATACTTTGTACACGTCCTGATGTCACTTATGCTCTAAGCATGACAAGTAGATTCTAGTCCAATCCAATTGAAAGTCACTGGACCACAGAAAAAAATATCACTAAGTACTTGAGAAGAACTAAGGATATTTTCTTGGTCTATGGAGGATAAGAAGGCGAACTAGTCCTAAATGGTTACACTGATACTGGATTTTAGTCTGATCATGATGATTTCAGATCGCAATCTGGTTATGTGTTTTTTTTCCTGAATGGAGTGTAGTTAGCTGGAGAAACTCCAAGCAAGACACTGTGGCCGATTCTACTACAGAGTCTAAGTACATAGCCGCGTCAGATGCTTTAAAGGAAGTTGTTTGGCTCAAGAAGTTCATCACTAGTTTGGATATCGTCCCAAGCATTGCAAACCTAGTAGACTTATATTGTGACAACAATAGGTCTATTGCTTAAGCCAATAAGCTCAGATCACATTAAAGAACCAACCATATACTTAGGCATTTTCACGTTATTCGAGATATTATCGAGAGAGGTGATGTCAAGATATGCATAGTTGATACTAATGACAATGTAGCGGATCCTTTGACAAAGGCTCTCCCATAACCAAAACATGAAAGACATATCAGGTCTTTAGGTATTAAGTTCATTCCTAATTGGGACTAGTGCAAGTGGGAGATTGTTAGTTTTTGTCCTCTAGTCCAATCATTTATGTACGTTGTCATTTGATTTATCATTTAATAAAGAGAAATTTCTTTTTATATCTATGAAATATTATTTATGTTGATAAAATATCCATGAATATTTTATTCTTCCTTATGTCATTAAGTACATGACTTGATAGTAAAACCCTAAGGTTAAGAGAATACTATTATAAATGTCCCTAATCAATTATTATCATAGGAATGATAATGAATTAAGATTAG
>CAODLS012961909.1:0-12248 GCA_948243855.1 Flueggea neowawraea
GAGAAGGGAATTTCGGTTCAATTGTGCTGCCTATCTAGGTCATCTCATATGCCTATAAATAGACTTGCACCCCTTGCCATTCTATCATCCATTGGCCGAACTTGTGAGCCACAATTCAAAGAGAGAAAATAATTTTGTGAGCTTTAGAATATTGTTTCTAAAAGGTGCTAGTACACTGCAATCATTCCAAGGTAAGTTTGTTCGTGTGGATACCTCTAGCCACGTTTGCAGAAAAGCAACGTGATTCCACAAAGTTGATTCGGGTTCTTGGTGCTAAGAGTTACACCAACGTTTCATACAACCGATCGATCGAGCCTTGGTGAAAGGTAAATCATCCAACCTTAATCATATATGTTAATATGCATGGGTCCTTGGGGGAATTCAAGGCATTAAATTTTTGTTATATCTGCTGCCATGAATGTATATGAATGTCATATTTGAGCCGCGAATTCCAACACTTCGTCTTTTGTTAAGATTAGGATGCTCCCACCATCCTAGAGTTGCAAGTACTCAAGTAAAGGCCAACCATACTATTATGTCTATATGGGTCTTAATGAGGCATTAAGCATGTGTTGTTGGGATAGCTTGAATAAGCAGGAATTCTACGATGTTACACTTGATTCTTAAAAAATCAATTGATTCACAGAGGAAGTTAGTTTTGAAACATCACACTAATTTTAAACATATGTAACTCAAATGGATCTTGGGTGAATCCAAAGTGATGCAAGCTACTACCCATGATTAAAGTCATCCTCTTCTAAATGGCTAAAAAAGACCAAAGCAAATAACAAAAATGACAAATAAATAAACTTTGATACCAATCCTCATAATGACGCCAAATTTGTTGGATGTCAAATCAACAAATTCATTCCTACCGTAAAACAAAGATTTTTAATATAGCAGTAAGCAAATCGAATCCATATGGATTGATAATACTTATTTGTTTGAAACAAAAACAAATAAAAGTAAATATTGGAAGCTTTGGTTGAAAATGTAACTGAAAGCTACAAATTAATTAAATCACGGAAATAGTAATATAGGAAAACACAAAAATAACTAAGAAGAAATCTATATTATCAAAGCCTAGCCAAGATACTTCTACATTCAATCCAATACATCAATCATCCTAATTAATTTTTCCAAAGAGTAATAGGAGTAAAAAGGCCTTCAAGTCGTCCTTGTGACATTAGATTTAGTGGACTCGAATGTCCAAAAAATAACCAAAACCTAACCAACCAAAATATCAAACTAAAAACAACCACTAACCAACTAAAACAAATTAAGCAAAAAAAAATAAATCAATCAAAAATCAACTGAAAACAACCACTAACTAAATAACTCAAAATGAGCAAAAAATAAACTAAAAGGCAACCAGAAATTAACCAAAAAACAGCCACTAACTAACTAAAGAAAATTAAGCAAAAATCAACTAGAAAATAACCAAAAATCAACGAAAAAATAATCACTAACTAACTAAAGCAAATTAAGCAAAAGTCAACTAGAAAACAATTAGAAATCAACCGAAAAACAATGACTAACCAACTAAAACAAATTAAGTAAGAAAATAAACCAAAAAATAGCCACTGACAAACTAAAGCAAATTAAGATTTACAACAGATGTAATAATCAACCAAACAAAAATGTGAGTGACTTGTTACTTGGCAAGAATAAAGGACTGAAACTTAGGAGAATGGAGAAAATGAATGCACACATCAAAAAAATAACAAGGAAAAATAAAAAACGATACAATAAAAAATCAACTAGAAAAACAACCACTAACCAATTAGCAAATTAAATAAAATATTAATAGAAATCAATAAAAAAAACCACTAACTAACTAAAGAAAATTAAAATTTACAACTGATGTAATAACCAACCAAACAAAAATGTCATCAACTTGTTGCATGGTAAGAACAAATGGCAAAAACTTGGGATGGTACGACCCGTTTCCGAACCATGACCGGCGTACGAGTTGGACCATCTGTGGAAGTTTAGCCCATCTCGCACAAGCCTTAGAGTACTCAAAAACTTGACCCAATTATTTGTTTCCATTTTAATAATTATCCAATATTACTATACATTCAAATTTCATTATATAACCAAAATGTTACCAAATCAAAATATAAAGAATATATATATATACACACACACACACACATATACAATCATTCAAATTGATTATACAAATAGAAACAAAATCGTGAACCCAAACCCTCGATATCGAGCACCTAACCAACCATACCAACTGGAGCCCGATCAAAAAGTCAATCACTGCTAATCTGAAGGCCTCAATGAACCCGGAGGTTGAATTACGTGAAAATATTAAGGGAGGGGGTGAGAAAACTCAGTGAGGAATGACACTCCAGAATGTCTCTATGACCTCACATAAACTATTTTGAAAACATTTAGAAAACTTTCACATGCAACATATACACTCGATATACATACTATTATAGTTCAAAAATGTTCAAAAAAAATTTTGCACCCAACATGCAATCAAACAAAATTTATAACAGACAGAGGAGCATACAACACATGCAGCATATTATATTGATTTGCAGACGGTATAGAATTTCATACATAAATATTTTATTATCTTATCCAGAATTTATTATAGATTTGATGATTACTAATCATACACCCATATTATACTAATACTACGCTGGCCAGACTAAATCTCTAACAAAGAATCAGCAACCTAAAGAGTCTCAACGATACTCGACTCAAGAGGGTCAAACAGCTGACAACATTAGGGGCTCCAAACAATACCCGGTACCCTAACGGTCTTAAGGCTATAACAAACAAATAAAAATATTCAGAGGGTATACCTGCGAGCATTGAATTCCCCGGGCTCCAACAAAATATAGCCCACCAGTCTACAGTACAATATACTACAGCGGAATGAACAATAATACAAACTCAACATATTTATTATACCTTGTATAATATAATAGTAGACAATAACCACTATGGCATATAGTGTCAGACAATGGCCTTTAGGCGTAGTATAACAGATAGTAGTATCAGACATATATAAGTGTGGACTATGCCACCAGAATCAGACAAGTCTCGTGTGCCAGCACGATACACACGGGTCACCTTTTCTCTCTGGGACTTAGGCTTAACAGAGCATTGGTATACCAAAGGCCATGTTACCTTGTAGCTAGGTCTTCAGAGTCACAGTAATAATAGTAAATATATGTATGTACTTAAACATACATACATACATATATATATATATATATGAGGGCAAGAATAGGAGCTCCTTCTTCCACCTAGAAGATCAACCACTGATGGATCAAATGGAATCGGATAAACTACTCGATCAACGGGTTCCGAAGAACCCTAGGCCACATTTACTTATCTTCAAGTTTATGCTGGTGAATCAACCGAACCAGCCTTCCTTAATGGACGAGGAGCGGGCGTAAAAAGAAGGAGCTTATATATATATATATATATATGTATGTATGTATGTATGTATGTATGTGTGTGTGTGTACTTTTATATATATATATATACATACATACATACATACATATATATGTATAAATATGTATATATGTAATATGTATATATATAGTTACATATACATGAGTATATATATTAACAGAAATAGATAATACGTATTGTATGTCATAATATGATATTTAAGTTATCAGACATCAAACATAGTGCAAAATATTCAACAGACAGAGCATGTATCAGATGAAGCATATATTATCATAATATAAAATAAAGTATATAACAGACGGTCCTGCAACAAAGTTCATTTCCAGAAGGTATATGCAATTATATATACATATCAGAAGCATATAATAAGCATGGTTATTAATCACACAATTCAATTTATTCTTAGCCAGATCATTGTTAAACAAATTTTAGATTCAAACCAAACACGCCAAAAACATATAATTTTCAGAAAACACAGCATATGTGTCTGAAGTCGACATTGCACTCACCTGCACATCGAGCCAATACTCCAAATCACAGTCCACTGGTGAATGGTTGGTCGCCTCGAAAGTTAAACAGAGATGACAACAGAAACAAATTACAAAAGACTCAGAAAGGATAACTGTAGCATTTCAAAAATTTGATGAATGAAAATGCTGAAAACCAAACCCATTAGAATGTTGAAAATCATGTTTCAACTAAATGCCTAACCCTTTCATCGATTTCCCAACATGCCATAAACTCATAGATTAATCTCCTAACCTCACCAATCAGCCATGTTGATTGTAATCAACTTCGTGATCACAAATCTAACATCCCTTTCAATAATTAAACACAAAATCATCAAGAACTCTTAAGCTGCAATTCAGATTCCCATGAACCCTTTAACAAACAACATCCATTCTTTGAAACCCACGTAGATCTTAGTTAATCTAGGTCTCCCATGCCTAAATATATCAAAAGCAAACTTAGATTTAACCAAAAACCCATCCAAAATCGTTCAAACCCGTCACTATCTCTCAAGAACAAACCCATTACATTCAAATGCTTAAATCCATAAAACCAAATCTCAAATTGTGGTCTTATAAGTTCATACTAACTTAATATAGCGTTCTTCAACTTCCAATTACACGAAAGAGATAGAAAATCTGAACTCTAGCTCCATATAAACCTATTTCATCCAAACACCAAAACTTCCAAAACCGAAGTTAAAACCTTAAGATTTCGACCCCAAACATCAATAATCTAACAACATTTAACTTCCATTAACACAGATCCAACTAGATCTGAAACTCTAGCTCAAAATGCCATCTTACCCAAAACGGGATCCCAAGAAATTAAATGATGAAATGGAAGAAAGAAATATGTTAAAGGAGTAATCTTACCTCAAAAAATGGAAAGGATTCAATGATAGATCATGAGAAGTGAAGAGAGACAGATTGAGAGAGTTTGGAAGTGCTTTATTGTGGAAATGACAGACAAAAGGTCGAGGAAGGGGTATTAATAGACCCGCGAACCGACGCGCAATGTTTTGGACCATTTCAGCAGAAGTATAGCCATCTACGTAACTTGTACAACATCTACACATTGCGCGTTAATAAACTCCAGCACACGTTAAAACTCACAAAACCACATTCCAACTTAAAATCTTAATTCTCATCCTTGGGACCTAACAACACCCAAACTTGCAAATGCATGATCTTGAAACAAATGTGAACATTTCCAAACACCTAAACATTGTCTCATGCATCAGATAATCAAATTGAGAATGAACTAACATCATTCAAAATTGAATGTTGTTCCACCAGAGACCTTGTCAGAATTGGTCGGAACGATACAGGAAAGTCTCATCGGAACGGACGAAGTAGTACACACTTTCCCCATCAAAAGAAATTGATCCTTGAATTTCCAAGAGTCTTAAATCAGAAGGGTTACAGAGGTTCATAGGACATCAAAGCTAATCAACCCTTCGTTTGAACCAAACCCTAATACCCTTATGCCGAAGAACACATCTAATTCCTTAAATCAGACCATAAATCATGGCTCTAACGAATTATCCTTAAAGAAACTAACATGCCCATTATTTTGTTGTCAGACATACAGACATGCGGAAGGACGTAGATTTGTGCAGAGTCATAAACAGAATGCATTGAAAAATGCTGATTATGCAGAGGTAGAGACAGAGATAGAAGATACTGAAGAATTCATATACAAGTGCCGAACATATTATATTGATCTGCTATTCGATAAAATTTGACATATGCTGACATATATGCCTCATTTTGTTTTACAAAATAGCATCTCAAGGTGCTCAATTCCAAATATGCAGGCTGATCTAAATATTTCAGAATTTGCAAAACTTAAGGCAGAATGTAAATAGAAATTACAAATGCAGAAGAAATAGATACAAACCGATGCATTAACAGAGGTCAACAAATGATGATATTCCTAACACGGTTTCTCAGGGTGATGCTCTTACGAGACATTCACTGATGTGTCATCATAAATAGGTCGAGCCTAATCTTAGTTGCCTTCTACACCTGGACATAGAACATGTTCAAAACATAACCTGTTCAGAACAGATTCTCGGAATGCCAGAACATAGGAGGTAGAATTTAAACGATAACGCTAGTGGATGTTCATTTGGTTCAGATGGTGATCTCAGATGTTGATACTCAAATCAACTGCAGAACCTACACACATTTTCTTAATACAGAATGTCCAATTCAAAGGTGTGAGGAATCATACCTCATAAATCATGTACCCAGACATTTACCAAAACTTGAGCACAAGAAGTTTTAACGATTGATCATATTATGGTTGCACCATAACATAGCTTAGTAGGGTTATTGTGGTTGTCAACATTCTTATAAAAGACCTATGGAAAGTTTAGCTCATACTTGCTTGGAAGTTGGCTAGTAGCATCCCAGTGGCACGGATTACTGAAGAATGGTGTTGATCTTTAAATCTACTGGTTCAGGGGTACTGCTTGGTCCTACTGAGGTAGAATCTATTTCGCTAGATAGGATTCGAGAGGTTTTAAAAGGGAGATACCAGATTCAAATTATGATTGACAGAGTTAGGTTATCAAATGGACTGAGTTCAGTGTTAATGGTTCTAGAGTTCCCTGATTGGACTGAGGTTGAGCATACATCTCTCAATGGATTACGTAGAGAGGTGACGACTATGGGTCATGGATTCAGGTTGGTAATCAGAAATGAAAAAGGGTGTACTAGAGTTTGCTAGTTGTCATTTAACTCACCAATAGTTTAGGTTCTAGAGTCAACACCCTTTCGGATTGTTGCAATAATTGCTCTTTAATAACACTACGATCAACTTGGTGGTTGGTTTACCAAGAACACTTTCGAAATAAGGTTCTATGTATGTTATCGAAGTAAGCCAAATAATATTTAGGAGGGTTGTTTGAGTTAGAGGTGCAATTACAAATCCATCACAAACTACAACCGCATAACATATAGACATTGCTAAGGATAACGAAATAGTTGCAGACATTGCTAAGAAAAGCCGAACAAATACAGATTTTTCTATGAAAAGTAGCACATATACAGGCATTGCTAAAGAAAATGGAATAGATTCAAATACTACTAAGGAGAATAGTTTACAGTAGGAATCGATGGATTAGCCTCTTGGTAAGCTAGATTCAAGGTCTAAGTAAATCAAGCTCAAAATTAGCTCGTACACTTGAAATCAATTCAGAACATATCTAAAGCTATGATCATCTTATCGATGATCATCTAAACCCATTAACAGAGCTCTTCCTGACCTAGCGATCAAAGCTTACTTGATTTATGAAACAATTCAAGGTGTCGCCTAAAATTGAAAGCCAAATCGTACCAGAGATAGCGTTGACTTTACCTGACTATTACTGACAAGTTGACTATGGATTGTCATCATCAAACTGCAATTCGAAAAACCTTATATCTCATAATGAACTAATCACAAACATACTGAGAATAACAACCAGATTTGTGGATTACAAAATCAACAAGCAATTGTAAGGTAGGAAAAGCTTACAATGATTTCTTATCTACATCCCCTCACGTACCATGCAGGCTCGATAGGAATTAATGCCACAAATAGTTACATGATGTCGAAATTGAACAAGGTATTTGGTGTAGTGCAAAGATATGAGGTGTTTCGGAATCAGAGATCGTATTCATGGTAGTTCAGGGTTACAGAGGTGCAGTTCATTGGAATAGAAATATTCTGACAACTTGAATGGTAGTCCTGAGAATGAATTACTCATTCTTACTACTCTTATGAGACCTTTCAAAGATCTCAAGCTCGCAATTCCAAAGTATTAGCAATATGATCAAGTCTTGAAAGATGTACTGAAGAACACCTGTCAAAGCTGTAGCGTAAAGCTGTTGCAGAAAAATGATGCCTCAATCTACAGATAATCATGCTAATTGCTCAGATCCGCTACAGAATTATTGTTATATTCAAAAGCTACATGTCTAATGGTAGTTCTAGCCAATATCTAACAGAGGAACAAACATATCTAGCCAACGGTGGCTCTAACTAAGCCTTACATCCCTGATTCAGATCTACAGACATGACAGATAAACAAAATACAGATGTAGAGGTCAGAATGCAGATGATTGCCACAGTACCCAAATGTACTCCAGAAGACACAGAAACAACCTAGGCTAACTCAATCAAAAAGGTACATAAGCTCCACAACTGACCGAAAGTTGCAGAACCTAACGCTCTGATATCACCTTTGTCACAACCCGTTTCTAGACCATGACCGGTGTACGAGGTGGATTGTCTGTGTAAGCCTAGCACATCTCACACAAGCCTAAGAGTACTCAGAAACTCTACCCAATTATTCGTTTCCATTTTAATAATTATCCAATATTACCAAACGTTCAAATTTCATAATATAACCGAAATGTTACCAAATCAAAATATAAAGAATATATATATATATATATATACACAACACATATACAATCATTCAAATTGATTATACAAACAGAAACCAAATCGTGAACCCAAACCCTGGGTGTAGAGCACCTAACCAACCATACCAATTGGAGCCCGATCAAAAGGGCTATCACTGCTAATCTGATGACCTCACTAAATTCGAATGCAAAATTACGTAAAAATGTTAAGGGAGGAGGTGAGAAAACTCAGTGAGGAATGACACTCCAAAATGTCTCTGGGACCTCACATAAACTATTTTGAAAACATTTAGAAAACTTTCACATGCAACATATATAGGTATTTACATATACACTCGATATACATACTAGTATAGTTCAAAAACATTCAGAAAACTTTTCACACAAAACATGCAGTCAAACAAAATCTATAATGGACAGAGGAGCAGACAACAGATGCAGTGTATTATACCAATTTGTGTTATCCAAACGGTATAGAATTTCATACATAAATATTTTATTATCTTATCCAAAATTTATTGCTGATCTGATGATCATTCATCATATACCTATATTATATTGATACTGCACTGGGTAGACCAGATTTCTAAAGAGAATCAGCAACCTTAAGAGCCTCAACGATACTCTACTCAAGAGGGTCGAACAACTGATGGCCTTAGGGTCCCCAAACAGTTCCTGACACCATAAGGGTCTCAAGGCTGTAACAGACAAACATAACTAATCAGATGGTATACCTAAGGGCATTGCAGTCCCCGGGCTCCAGCAAAATATACCCTACCAGTCTACAATACAATATACTACAGGGGAATGAGCAATAATGCAAACTTAACAGATTTATTATACCTTATATAATATAATAGCATACAATAGCCACTATGGCATATAGTGTCAGACAATGGCCCTTAGGCGTAGTATAACAGATAGTAGTATCAGACATATATAAGTGTGGACCATGCCACTAGAATCAGACAAGTCTCATGTGTCAACACAATACATATGGGTCACCATTTTTGCCCTGGGGCTCAGGCTTAACAGAGCATTGGTATACCAAATGCCACTTTACCTCGTAGCTAGGTCTTCAGAGTCAGAGTCAGAGTAATAATAGTATATATATGTATGTACTTATATATATGTATGTACTTATATATATATATATATATATATATATATAGTTATATATACATGAATATATGTATTAACAGAAACATATAATACGTATTATATGTCATAATATGATATTTAAGTTATCAGACATCAGACATAGTGCAAAATATTCAACAGACAGAGTATTATTAGACAAAGTATATATTATCATAATATAAAATAAAGTATATAACAGGCAATCATGCAACAAAGTTCATTTCCAGAAGGTATATGTAATTATACATACATATCAAAAGTAGATACTAAGCGTGGTTATTAATCACACAATTCAATTTATTATTAGTCAGATCATTGTTAAACCAATTTCAAATTCAAACCAAACACACCAAAAACATATAATTTTCAGAAGACACAGCTTATGTGTCTGAAGTCGACATCATACTCACTTAGACCCTGAACAAATACTCCAAATCACAGTCCACTGGTGAATGGTTGGTAGCCTCGAAAGTTAAACAGAGCTGACAACAGAAACGAATTACAACAAACTCAGAAAGGATAACTGTGGCATTTCAGAAATTTGATGAATGCAAATGCTGAAAACCAAATCCATTAGAATGTTGAAAATCACGTTTCAATTGAATTCCTAACCTTTTCATCGATTTCCCAACATGCCATAAACTCACAAATTAATCTCCCAACATTACCAATCACCCATATTGACTATAATCAACTTTCTTAACACAAATCTAACATCCCTTTCAATAATTAAACACAAAATCATCAAGAACTCATAAGCTGTAATTCGGATTCCCATTAACCCTAAAACAAATCCATTCTTTGAAACCCACATAGATATAAGTTAATCTAGGTCTCCCATACCTAAATATATCAAAAGGAACTCAGATTTAACCAAAAACCTATCCAAAATCGTTCAGACCTGTCACTATCTCTCAAGAACAAACCAATTCCATTTAAATGCTTAAATCCTCAAAACCAAAGCTCAAATCGTGATCTTCTAAGTTCATACTTACTTAATCTAACGTTCTTCAACTTTCAATTATACGAAAGAGATAGAAAATCCAAACCCTACCTCCATATAAACCTATTTCGTCCAAACACCAAAAATTCCAAAACTGAAGGTAAAACCTTAAGATTTCGACCCCAAACATCCATAATCTGACAACATTTAGCTCCCATTAACACATATTCAACTAGATCAGAAACTTCACCTCAAAATGTCATCTTACCCAAAACGGGATCCCAAGAAATTAAATGATGAAATGGAAGAAAGAGATGTGTCAAAGGAGTAATCTTACCTCAAAAAATGGAAAGGATCCAATGACAGACCATGATAAGTGAAGAGAGATGGATTGAGAGGGTTTGGAAGTTCTTTGGTGTGGAAATGACCGACAAAAGGTCGGGGAAGGGGTATTTATAAACCCGCGGACCGACACACAACGTTTTAGCTCATTTCAGCAGAAGCATAGCCATCGACGTGCATTGTACAACATCTACGCACGTATAAGAAGTCCAACATGGGTAGATCCCTACACCGCGTACTTATACGCCTTTCAGCAACTATCGACTCAAACCCAGATCAACATCAACGTGCGTAGTTTCCTCAAAAATGCACGTAGTTGTCTTGAAAACCCACGAATCATTCCCATATCCGAGATCAACGTGCGCACTACGCATACCAGGCACGTAGACGGCTCCAGTTTACACCCAGCTGAAGACCAATACGCACAGAACCCCTCCAACGGAAACAGACGGTCTTAGGCACGTTCATGCTCCATCCCAATGATGTTCTACCAACATAAAACCCCCTTCAACGCGCGTTAATAAACTCCAACACACCTTAACATGTTCGAAACCACATTCCAACTTAAAATCTTAATTTCCATCATTGTCAAGACCTAACCACACACAAACTTGCAAATGCATCATCTTGAAACAAATCTAAACATTTCCAAATACCTAAACACCATCTCATACATTCGAGAATCAAATTGAGAATGAACTGACGTCATTTGAAATCGAATGTTGTTCCACCAAAGACCTTGTCGGAATTGGTAGGAATGCTACAGGGAAGTCTCATCGGAATAGACGGGGTATTACATGGGAGAATGGAGAAAATGAATGCACACATCAAAAGAGATAACAAGAAAAAATTGATAGCGATACACCAAAAAATCTACCAGAAAACAACAAAAAATCAACGGAAAAACAAGCACTAACCAACTAAAGTAGGACAGAGGAAATAACAATATATTTGGTGGTATCTCCACTTTGGTCCAAGTGGTGAAAGATGAGAAGTCACTGAGTGAGTGGGATTTTTTTATGTAAGATGTGTATGTTTCATCAATGATTTTTTAATAACTTTCGATTTTACTTTTTCCAAATTTAGTGCACTTGGACTAAAATGTATCGACACAACAACACGCATATCATTTTGAAATCTCAGCGGATAAAAACAATTACTCTGTTATAAACAAACGACAAAGCCAAAAATAAAAACACTAACAAATGTACATTTTGTTGCAGCCAACTCATTTAACCAACTAGTATATAACATACCTGGAAAAAAGAAATTACCACGTTCTTCTTCTTGAGAATCCTTAGAAGACAAAACTATCATTTTCAGATATATGAGCATAGTCCAACAAACAATTAAAATTCGACACATATTCCCCAAAAAATACACATGAAGATAAAATATACCTAGGTTACAAGAGCAAGAATCTGTGACAATCATCCAGATAAGTC
>CAODLS012961938.1:0-14884 GCA_948243855.1 Flueggea neowawraea
GTCTTTCCTTCTCTTAAAGGAGAACATGTTTCATAATATAAACAACACTATGCAGAAGTTACGGCTAGAATGCACCTCAACTTCCCACCTGAGTTCACCTTCCTTATGGACTACTTCTGGCTTTAAGAAAGAATGTTTGAGTGCTTGAATTGCTCAAAATTTAGCATAAGATTACATATAATCTTTTCATTCACACTCTTGTATTGCCTAATATGTCAATGGATGACACATTTCATCTGCCATGTTAATCTCAATGAACATTTCCTTAAACAAATTTTTTAAAGCGAAATCTTAGTCTTGGGGTATTATGGGCTTACAATGCTGAAGCATTCAAGGTTTTGTTGATACATTCCTTCTAGAGAGGGACAACAATCTACTTGAATAATCCTGAAATCTCATTTCTAAGGATAAACCGATAATCTTAATTCAAAGTTGGATCACAACCAATATTTGATGTCATTCATATTGCTAAATCGTTTCTAGCTACAAGTGTGTTGCCTACACACAAATTTAGGATGACATGATTCGAATCTAGAATTTTGGTATTTTTATAACAAATTTGAATATACCAATCCTTCAAAGACTCACTGAGGCCAAACACAACCTTATGTTCATTGTCTTGCAAGTTGAAACCTATAGGTTGAACCATGTAGGTTACTTCGTCCAATTTTCTGATGAGAAAAGTAGTCTTGAGGTCCAGACTAGCCCTTGTGGCCAAAATCTATTTGATAAATCTTACAACAAATGAGAAAATCTACACAATGTCTATCTCCTTATTGTTGTACAAAGCCTTTGCGATTATTGATGCTCTTTATCGAACTTTCGCTTGATTTTGTATCCATGTATTCACAATAGGCCTTCACCTTTTGGGTAGATCAACCAATACTCAACTCAACTTTAGTTTAATATTACAAATGCCATCTTCATTTTTATTTCTTCAATCCATAATACTTTCTTTGCAATGAGAGAACCTTTGATGTTCATCCTTGATGTCACAAGGTTACTAAAAGGATCACAAACAATTCATTCATTGAAAAATATTGCCGTGAGACTTTATCACTTTTAGAGTTACACATTTCCAAAACATGGAAAAAACATGTCACACATTTATCACAATCTTTGAAATACTCCCACTGGAATTAACTTCCATACTCACATATAAATTTGGAGCCATGCTCTCATTAATGTTAGGATCAAGAACATCCGTACTAGAAGTAGATAAGATAGACGATCACTTCCTTCATCCTCATCATTCTTCAATCCTCCCACTTGGATGGAGTGACCCTAAAGGCGTAATTCCTGAATCTTATTAAAAAGTGAAAATTGTATTTACTTTATCTTAGCTGAGGAACCTATCCACTAAGAATATGACTTTATATTCTCCTTTACTAGCCCATTTCATGTTGTCCCATGAAGAAACGTGGCACTATAGACACTACAAGATATCTCACAAAGAATACTCCTTTCACCTTTTGGTCTTTATTGACCAAAGTTTCCTGGACATAGGAAACACATCTTATGGTTTCAAATCGTTTAGGTCACACTTATAACCAATGCATTACTTATAACATATGTGAGCAACGAATTTGAAAGACACATGGTTGAGAATATGGTGGCATGAGCCATCTTACATCTAACCATATTGAAGAGACCGACTTCTCCACTTCGCTACACGTTTTTGTAAAGTTTGGGAGTTAACAACTTATGTTCAATTCTTTTTTTTTATCACACAATGATTGGATTTCAATCAAATAAATTGATGATGTTAATCAATCCTTAAGTCCTTGATTGACTCTCATCTTGATGTACAAGTTGTAAGAAACAACTAAATATTCTTCACTTGTGAGAAATCTAAAGGGATATGACTATACCTTTTGCATTCATATATAAAGTGATGAAAATGGTAGGCCTTTTACCTTGGCCTCATACACACCATTAACCATTAATTTCAAATGGACTGTAATGGAAATTCGGCTTCACTGATGGTTTGATGATTATTATTTTCATGACTAGTATTTCGTCCTAGGCATTGCTCGCAATTAGGCAATTCAACTTTACAAAAATCACCTAACATTCTCACCTTAGCTAATCAAACTACTCGACATTGGGTTATGTGGTTTGAGTCATATGCAATGGCTTCACATTATCACTCAAGGTCACGTGAAGTAACAAATGAGGAAATCTATGTTTTTACAAACAGTTAGAAATTTAATCTATAACTATGAAACCATTTGTAGTGCACACCAGTGGAGGGGTGAATAGTGTGTTATGGCACTTCATTTGAATTTCTCAATTTTGAGCTCGTATCTCAATTTCACTTTGAATTGCGAAAGCTTTTTCTAATAAGGATATGGAGAAGAACAAAGAACACTGAGATTTATAGTGGTTCGGCAACTACCTTGTCTAAGTCCATTACCTAAGTATACCAACTTGGGCTTTTCCACTATTTGCTTATTAAAGGCCAATCACTTTTCCAAGGTGTAGTGAGAACCTTTATAATCATTTTTTCAAGGTATAGTGAGAACCTCTATAATCTCTTTTCTAGCTAAGTGAGAACTCTCCTAAACGAGTTGTTTTCTCTAAGATTCAACTATGCTAAACCCTTTCTTGAAATTCCTTCGATTTCAAGAAACTCTCATAAGAGTGTAACTGTTTTGAATACAAATGAAAGCTCACAATATCTGACAAGAGCATCAAAGACTATACATGAATAATGAATTCTCTTAGACTATCCATAAAAGATGAATTATGCTTCTTGAAAGTTTTCAATATGTATAAGTGGGTTCTTGGTGTGTTTCTGATGTGTTGGAGATGTATTTATAGGCTTCCAGGTTGATCTACCCATTGTGCAAGTTGAAATAGACGTTGTATCTTTCTATCATATCAACATCATTGTTGTTAGCATGTTGCGTTCGCAACCATTCCATTGTGTGCGCAACTAGTGATGTGAACATTGCTCCGTAATCATCCTAAATTAGTAGCCATTATGACAAGTCAGTAGTCATCGTGAAACGTCTTGTCAAGCTTCCATTGCATGTGCAACTCAACATTGAGTGCTTAACTTTCCATTGCGGGCGCAACTCACCATTGCATGCTTAAGTTTTGTGTTTCTTTCAGCAGCTTCTGTTCCATTGCATGCATAAAGAGCTTTTCAGTATTTTGTGATCATCAAAATAAAAAGTATCTTAATGAAAGTCTTCCTTAACTCAACAAACTTGATCGGTGTGATCGCAAGTGCACAGTAGTCGATGAAGTAATAAAAACCTTCGGAGTATTCCTAAGGTGTCGAACCCACAGGGACGAGACTAAATGTGATCAATTCTTAACATAAAATAAAATGCAAGAAAAGTAAATGAGTTGATTTTTGGTATTTTTTATAAAGTAAAACAAGAAAATAACAAACAACAATATAAAAGACGTTAGGACGTTCGAGATTCGACCAAGACACCTAATTAGTACATGTATGAATGGGTTATGGGATGTTGAGTGTTCTCTGACTATTATCACCTAGAGCCCCTCTCAAGTTCATCTAGGTTATGTCTACATTTATTAGAATGGTTCTTTCGGCCTCAACTAACTAAACTAGACTCATTAGGTTCATTCGGGAATTTCATCAAACATCTTGTAGGCAAGAATATGTCTATTACTTACCCTAACAAGTTTAATGCATGTCAACCTCATATAGTCTTCTCCTTTTGGTCATTCGACTAGACTTGTTAAAACTACCATTATGATGGCCAATCACAACAATAATCAAATTATACATGTCATTAAATCAAATCCAACAAAGGCAACAAATATAACATTCAATCACAACAAAATCTCTACAAATATGTCATTCAAGAACAAGAGATAAATACTAAAAATATGGCAATGAAGAACATGAATCCCATTCATAGATATAATAAAAAGATGTCAAGGTTTACATCTCTAAGTCCTAACAAAAGATTAAGCTATCATGTTTATGTTCAACCAAATATGACAATAAATATCAACATAAAACATGACAACAACTAAAGATAAGAAGAGAGAAGAGATAAAACGGATGTAGAGAAGCCTCTCTAGGTAGCCTTCGAGACAAATTCCAATCTTCAAGCCCAATCTCCTTCTCCTTATTTGAAACCTAAACTTTGTTCTTCCAAAATAAAGGAGAGAAAGAAAGAAAAAGAAAAGAAAGAAAAGTGGTCTTTCAAAATGTGAAAGATGAGAGAAATATTGTTAAAAGGGGGTATTTATACCCCTTTACATGTCTTAAAACCCTAGCAAATGCCATGCCAAAAATGCCCCCAAGTGTATGCCTTTTGTCCACAAAAATACCTTTGGTCGCCTCACTTTTTTGTCACCTTCCAGGCCACCACGGTCTGTGCCACGGTCGTGGTGGTGACCATGGTCTGACTGTGGCCTTCAACACCATGGTCATGGTCCAGTGTTTTGCCTCCCGTTTTTTAGTCACTTTTTCGATCCTTTTTTGCCATTTATTCCCGATTCATCCAAATCATTTCCAACCTAAACAAAACAGAAAAAAGTGTATACATATGACATTAATCACTCAATCAAAGGCTGAAAATGTATGAATTCTTGCTTGATTAATTGTGTAATTTTAGCATATATCAAATCTCTCCCTTTTTGATGTTTGCAAAATTTTAAAAAGTTTGTCCTCTTCATAACCTGTTAATCTTTCAACACTTATAAATTGATCAAGACTTGTAGTATTGGCACAAAGTTAGCTCCAAATTCATATAAGTACTGAAATTTTTAAAATGTACAACTCTCTCGAACTCCTCTCAAAAACTCTATCCAAACTTCTCATCTCAAACTCTTTCCAACTTCTCCCCCTCTTTGTAACATAAAAAATGGGGCAAATGCTACAAATTCAAAAGTCTTTCTTCCCCCTTTTGAAAAACTAAAATTTTCTTTTCTTTGGAAAAACTTCTTCCCCTTTTTAAGACGGGAGAATAAACAACCTTGACTCGACAATGGAAACGTAAAAAAAAAAATTCTTCCCATTTTTGTTTAGAAAATAGTATTTCTCAAACAAGTTTGATATTTTGGAAATAAGCTCCCCCTACATATGAGTATCTATTTAAAAATTTGATTTTTCAAAGATGTAAATTTGCAAGTAATAACTCCCCCTAAGTAAATGCAATTTTGAACTCAAAATATTTTACATGGCAACATATCCATCACATAACAATAAGGAAGAATAGGACCCAGATATGCATTTTCAAATTATTTTCTATCCATTGAGCATATTTTTATTTTCTTCACTTAAGTCTCAATGGATCTCCAAACCTACAATCACATTCAAGTTTTGGAGATTGGTATTTAACCAACTTTAGGTCCATAGTGGTTAGTGTATACCATGTTAGGAAAAATTGTTCCCTTATGAATCCACACGTTTCTAACCTTCACACTTCTTCTCATGCTTCTACAAGTATCAATGTTATGACCAATTTTAAAACATTTTGAACATGCAAATAATTGAGCAAAACTAGAAGAATTTGATGACAACGAATTATAGCCAAGTCCTTTTCTTGAAAAATCAAATTTTTATCTAGAAAGCATTCTTTCAAAAATTTTATTTCTTATTGAAAACTTTTCATATAAAAAAAAATTCTTTTTGAAGCTTTTCATTTTCATTTTCCAAAAGTTTAACCTTTTCAATAGAACATCATATTCAATCTTAGCCTTTTCAAATGCATCTATCTTAGCAAGCAATTCATCAATATGCATTTTCAAAGCATCATTTTTCTTATGAAGTTTCTTATTCTTTTCAACCGATTTCTCAAAATTATGATCCAATTGAGAGTATAAATTGAATGGTTCATCATGAGGGAAATCATTTACCTCATTGTCATCACTGGAGATGTATGCTTCAAATTCTGATTGATGAATTAAGGCTATGAAAGCGACTTCATTTGTATTTTTATCATCATTTGATCTTTCATCAATATCTCTCCAAGTTGCTACCATTACTTTCTTCTTCACCATTAAGTTCTTCTTTTCATATGGTGTTCTTTTTACCTTATAGAAATCTTTGGCATAGTGACCATGCTTTCCACAAACGTAGCATGTTTCTTCTTCTTCTTCTTCTTCTTCTTTGGAGTATCTTCTCTTATCATCTCTCTTGTGCCTTTGCATGTAGCTCTTTATCTTCCTATAATTTTTGGCATAATAAGCCAAATGTTCTTCATCAAGTCCACTTGAGCTAGATTCATCATTATCACTTGACCCTACATGCTTAGAGGATGCTTTGGGTGTTATGCCCTTCTCCTTTGGCTTTGATTTGTCTTTTCTATTTTTCAACACAATTTCATAGTTGATGAGAGAACCAACTAGAGCAATAGATTCCATAATGTCCAAGTCCTTAGACTCCATGATTTCTCTAACTATTGTAACTCATTATCGAGGCAAAGACCTTAAGATTGTCTTCACCTTGTCGCTACTAGAGATTGGTTTTCCAAGTGAGGCCAGCCCATTGGTGATCTCAAAAAATCGGTCTAGCATGTTGGTGATGCTTTCTCCATCCTTCATCGAGAATAATTCATAGTCGTAAAGTAACATGTTGATTTTTGTCTCCTAGACTTATGATGTTCCTTCACGAGTGACTTCTAGCATCTTCCATATTCTTTTGCACTCTTACAAGAAAAAAATTTATTATGCTATTCTTGGCTTAAAGCACAATAGAGAAGTTGTGTAGCTCTTGAGTTGAGATGGATCATCTTCCAATCCTCGAAATTAAACCATACTCCTTTAGTGTGCCACCATCTTTGTTGGGAATATTCAGAGCAAGCACAATAACTTTCCATATGTCTATATCATATGATTGAATAAAGATACACATTCTTTTTTTTTTCCATGAAATAAAATTTGAACCATCAAAAATAGGAGGTCTAGTAAGAGAGTAACCTTCAATGGATATTCCCAATCGTAGTGCCATCCTTGATCTTTAACTCGAGGTGGTGAAGCCTTCAAATTTGAGCTCTTTGCTCTAATACCACTTGTAGAGCACACTAGAGGAGAGGTGAATAGTGTGTTATGTCACTTCGTTGGAATTTCTCGGTTTTGAGTGCATCTCTCAATCTCACTTTGAATTGCGAAAGCTTATGTTGATAAGGATATAGAAAAGAACAAAGAACACCGAGATTTATAGTGTTTCGACAACTCTCTCGTCTACGTCCAATACCTAAGTATACCCATTTAGGCTTTTCCACTATTTGCCTCTCAAAGGCTAATCACTTTTCCAAGGTGTAGTGAGAACCTTTACAATCACTTTTTCAATGTGTAGTAAGAACCGCTACAATCACTTTTCTAGCTAAGTGAGAACTCTCCCAAACTAGTTGTTTTCTTTAAGGTACAACTGTGCTAAACCATTTTCTTGAAATCCCCTCGATTTCAAGGAACTCTCATAAGAGTATAACAGTTTTGAAAACAAATGAAATCTCACAATATCTCACAAGAGCATCAAAGACTATACATGAACAATGAATGCTCTTAGACTGCCCACAAAAGATGAATTATTCTTCTTTAATGTTTGTAATATGTATATGTGGGTCCTTGGTATGTTTCTGATTTGTTGGAGGTGTATTAATAGGCTTCTAGGTCGATCTAGTCGTTCTGCAAGTTGAACTAGCCATTTTAGCTTTCCATCACATCAATATCATTGCTATTAGCATGCACTGTGTGTGAAACCATTCCATTGCGTGCGTAACTAGTGATGTGAATATTGGTCTATAATCATGCCAAGTAGTAGCCATATGAAAAGTCATTAGCCGTTGTGAAACGTCTTGTCAAGCTTCCATCACGTGAGCAACTCACCATTGCATGCTTAAATTTTGTGTTTCTTTATGCAGCTTCTACTCTATTACGTGTTTTGATGGAGAATTTTTGGTCTATGCTTTGGTTTGTTTGGAGAGCGGAAGCAACTTGTAAAAATAGAGAGATAAACAACACCAAGATTTAGAGTTGTTCGACCAACTTTGCCTACGTCCACTACCTAAGTCTCACCACTTAGGATTTCCACTATGACAATAATTGATTTTGGCTCAATCCAACAAGGCAATACAATGAGGTTGATTCCTGACTCAACACCTTTAAGACCATCACAATGTTGTTTTCCTTAGGTTTACAACAAACCTATACAATGTTAATTTCTATAGGCTTACAACAAACCTTTCTCACACTCTTAAAATACATACAAAGTGTTTACAAACAATGAAGCTCTATGCTAGAGTTGAATGTATGAGTTTGATGATTGAACTTTGAGCTCTAGCTTGATTTGGTGTTTTCTTGGTTGAAATTGATATGAATTTTGGCACAATGAATTTTGATGTTGTTCCACACATTCTTGGCCTTTTCTTGATGTATTTATAGCTATTTCATGCAATATGACCATTGGTAAAGAGAAACTAGCCGTTGGAGTCTTCTGGACCATTCAAAACGTACGTAACACTAGAAATACGTATGTTGATCATGCTGAGTTCTAGTTAATGTACGTTGTTCTTCTTTTGAACTACATTGGTCATGTTTCTTTTTAGATGATGCACGTTATTAGTTGTTAACGTACATTGCTTTGCTCCTTAAAGTACGTTAGACATAGATAACATACGTTATTTGCTTCTTCAGCATTCCAGTGGCTTCTGTTTGCATTTTGGATTTCCTTCATGTACATTGGCACTCATATAACATATGTTAAGCACCTACAGTGGCTTGTTTTGCAATTCTGAGCTTTCCAACATGTTTCTCTTCAAGTCAAACATTTGCTTGTCATCAGAACATTTTGTTCATCATCAAAACATAGAAAGAACTTAGTGTTTATCACCTATGATCCAACATGCTTAACTCACCATTGCATGCATAAATAAGCTTTTTAGTATTTTGTGAACATCAAAACTAAAGAGGATCTCAATGCAAGTCTTCCTTGACTCAACACCATTCTCTACTAAAATAGAGTCATAGTAGTTCATACTCAAACATAATCAAAATAAAGATATTATCTAATAGAATTAGACATTGCCATAGGTACTTTAGCATTGAACTAATCACCACTAAATGATTTAGTTAACGAATAACACTGTCAAAGTTTCTCATGTTCTCACACATGGAATAAACGTGGATTAGGTGCAACTCAACATGGTTCTAATTACTTGGCAAGGAATTGATAAAAACATTGGACCTCGTATCTTAATTTACTCATAACCAACATCACCAAGCTCATAGATCATGTAGGATCTAAGCCTTTGAACAAGACACATCAAATAAGTATCATACTCAGTGGTCAAATACCGCAATCCATAGATCCATTACATTTGATACTTGTACAAGCGCTTAGTGATCACATCATTCTTTACATTAAACAAAAAAGAAGCAAGTAGTGGAATTCTTTTCTTCCATGTCACTTAGACATCGCAATCTAAATTATTTTAAGTACATATCTCGCCCTTGAATTTGGCAACAACCAAAAATCAAGGTACCAAGAGCTCTTAGCTATTTTTTCATATGCTGGAAATCACATTCTAGACTTTACGATTGTTGCCACTCAAGCTTAACGTCTTCGTCTAGCTTGGCGTCAATTGACTTTGGAAGTAATTGCAATTATTGCAAAATAAAACATATAGTTGCACATTATAAAGAAACAATACACTTAATTTATTATCCAGTAAATTTATCTTTTATTACGTACCAAATTGAGCAACAAACATTTCAATGTATATGCTACCATCTATACAAAAATAATAAACTAAGCTAGAATCAATTTATGGATAGTAATTTTTCATGATTGTTTAGATCATTTTAAAATCTACATGAATTATGGAAATTCATGTTGTTCAAAATAGTTATTAAGTCGAAACTTAATAAGTAAGCAATAAATTAACAAATAACATATTGCATGCAAACAAACACAATTAAATGCCAAAAGTAATAAATGTAACACATGACATTTATTGGATCAACATACAATCCAAAATAGTCGATAACATTATCATCACACATGTCAATAACAAGATGTTTTTCCTTAAAAAGGTAATGCTATATAAACACGGGGACCATGCCTTAATCGCTAACCAAACACAGAATGGACAGTTCCTTAGTTAACACAAACTTCTCGGGGATTTTTATCATGTAAATGACCACATGATAGACACCACACATAGTGACCACTTCTCAATGTCATAGGATAAATAGAACATATCATTCTTAAGTAGTTTTTGCTTCTAAAGTTTCTATGGTTCTCATGATAGTACTGTAATAATCATTTCCATAGAATTCTTGGTTGATTCTCCAACTTGGCTATAACGGATGAAGATCATGAATATTCATCACTTTATGCAACTTATGCCTATTACATATTTTTCTTAAAATTACCATCCCAAATATACCTAAGTATCATGTGTCCAATGAGTGTTGAACATATAGACAACACCATATCACACTTAGGGATTCAAGTGGAAAGAGTCAATTTTGCATTCCGTTTGGTGCATTATGGCTTTACACCTTTGAACTATGGTCTAAATGGATATTTAGCCATTACAATCTCCCTAAAGAATTACAGATAGAGTAGGGTTATACATGCACATGTATTACCCATGGTCAAAAACTTATCTCGATTCATTAAATGAGAGCCATAATTGTACATTTTAAAAAAATATTTTCCAAAACAGATTTTCAGAAAAATCCTTAGTAGAAAACATGATTTATGCAATTTTAAAACACTTTATTACCTGATAATTTATGAAAAATACCTCCTAAACTCAAAAAATTATGAAACATATATCAGAAAATCCAAAATATTTTAAATTCCAAAACTTCCAAAAACTTGGAAAAATTTGATGGTCAGAATAGTCATCACACACTCACACATGCCATCAAGAAGAAGAGCCTCGTGCGCTCCACGCATTGTCACTTGGCTCACCCTCAATTCTACCACATGTCAACTTCGAATGGGACACGTGTTAACACATGTCATGTGTGAAAACCTGATAAGTCCACGTGTTGCCCATATCCAAAGTTGTCCAAGTTGGCATTTGTCCGCGTCAAGCATTGTGGTGCTAAGGTGGCAGCCATGTGTCACTTTCTGGTTGGGTTCATATCACTTAGTTAGCGTCTACCATATGGCACTGACATGTCAGCACATGCCTGAAGACACAAGAATCACTCTAGAGGGTTGAATAAAGTGGTTTTCTCTTTTTTAACTTTCTTGCAAAAGCACAACACTTAAACAAATGGTTAGTAACAAGAGTGTGTGTGTCTGTATGCAAGTAAAAATAAGCTAAAATAAAATGAGTAGTTAAGAGAAAGATCCAATAAAATACAATTTTATGGTGGTTCAGATAATTCTCGGTGCCTACATCCACTCTTCAAGATCCAAGCTTGAGTTCCACTACGCTAGCCACCAAGGTTCTTCCTTATGACAACCACTTTCCAAGCTAAGTGGGAACTTGTCTCTTACAAATAGTTGATTCCAGTTCAACTATAAACCAAGTGGAAACTATGCAATCATCCCTTAATTGCACTTCCTAACTCAAATACAAGTGTTTACAAACAAGTGATGGGATTTTGGTATAAGTGAATGAAGCAAACTACCTACAAACAAGGCTAATTTTTTAGCACCAAATGAAAACTTGATATAGCAAGGATTTAGATGCCTTCATTTGTCTTTCAAGCCTCTATTTATAGTGTTTGAGACTCTTTTAAAGTTGATTGAACCATTGGAGTAGCATAGGGATCGTTGGAAATCAATCATGAAGCTATTTTGAAGTTGTCAGCTTTCATTAGTCGACTACCAGTGTAATTAGTCGACTACCGGGCTCAGCTTTCACTTCTGTCCATATGGTTAGTCGACTACTAAGCTTGCATGGACAACATCCAACTTTCATCTTCTATAAATTCTTGAATATTTTTTGTTCAACTTGAGATATGAAATCATAATGATTTTGAAGCTCATTGAAATCTCTTCTAGTTTTTACACCTTCTCTGAAATCACCAATGACTTGCTCCAAGGGATGATTTTTCACATTTCTCCAATCTTTCGGCAGTGAAAGGTGATCACATTAAGCTTGTTCATTTTCATAAGCTTATTCTATCTTAATTTTCTCCTTTTCTTCCACTTTATTCTTTAAAGCTTCATTACCTACATCATCATCAGAAACAATTTTCTTTCAGGGGTGAAATTAACTCATCCAATCTAACATGAATATACTCTTCTATAACTCTAGTATTTTTATTATACACTCTATATGCCTTGCTATGGTTAAAATAGCCTAGAAAAATTCCTTTATCTGATTTAGTATCAAATTTGCATAAATGATTTTCACCATTATTCAAAAGGAAGACTTTACAACCAAAAGGATGAAAATAAGTAATGTTAAGTTTCTTACCTTTCCAAATCTCATAAGGAGTCTTATTTTGGCTTCGTATCAAATGCACCCTATTCACAACATAACATGTCGTGTTCATTGCTTCGGCCCAAAAGTACTTTGGAAGATTGTACTCATTCAACATTGTTCTTGACATTTCTTCCAAGGTTCTATTTTTTCTTTACACTACATCATTTTGTTGAGGTGTTCTTGGAAGCAAAACATTGTGACTTATTTCATGTTTGTCACAAAATTCTTCAAAAGGTTTGCATTCAAATTTTCCACCATAATCGGTCCTTATGGAGATCATTAATGTGCTCTTTTCATTTTGTGCAAGTTTACACCACTTAGAAAACTCATTCGAATTCATTTGTCCTTCAAGCCTTTATTTATAGTGTTTGAGACTCTCTTGAAGTTGATTGAACCAATGGAGTAGCATAGAGACCCATTGGAAATCAATCATGAAGTTGTTTTGAAGTTGTCAGCTTTCATTAGTCGATTACCAGTGTCATTAGTCGACTACCGACTCAGCTTTCACTTCTGTTCGTATGGTTAGTCGACTACCAAACTTGTTGTTCGACTACCGAGGTCAATTATCCATTGAATAACCATTTTTTTTAAAGAATTGACTTGTAAATCACAAAAAATGTCACATTATGTTAGTTTTAAGGAATCATGCTTCCATTAGTTGAATACCCAATTTAGTTAGTCGACTACCGAGTTGCTTTGATCCATTAGTCAACTCATGCTTCCATTAGTCGACTACCGACCATTGTTGTTGATATTGTTTGTTCATTAGATGATTGCCAAGAGGTGTTAGTCAACTACCAATGCCTTGGATCATCTTCCGTCGATTTCTTCATGCACCAGTCAACTTCCAAAGGTTGTAGGTCAATTCCTATACGTGACAACATGATTTTCTTCACTTTTCTTGGTCTCTATTGATCTTGTATATTTTTTCTTTCTTAAAGTTAATCTTACTAAGTTTTGTACATTAATCAAAATATAGAGGGACTCAAATGTGAACCACCATCGGTTCAATAATGTCACGTGTCACTCGTTTGTTGGCCCATGCCAGCTGACTCGACTCTGATCCATATGGCGACTTGTGCCACGTGTCATCTTTTGGTCAGTCTATGTGTGCCCACATGGCACATATGTCATCAGTCGGATCATTAATAACTTGGCACATGACATATTCCCATTGGACCACGTCACGTCTTTGAATCAATTGGATGATGCCACATATGCCCTAGGCGTCAAAACACATCAAATTCATCCAGCCATCACACACGTGTGACAGTTGGACGTGGTCGACACGTGCACACCACGTTCCACCTTTTGACGTGTTTCTGATCATCGTCTTCACTCACCTTATATTTTTGGGCCTCCCAAACTCACTGGTGGGGTTGAAATCACAAAATTAATTTTTTTTATCTAGTCTCTTGTATCTCCTGATCAAGAACAAATCAAAATTATAAGCAAATACCAAAAACAACTCATAACACATATATAAAATAGATTTGTTATGGCACTTAAAACATTAGATTAGCTTGTATTTATGAATAAAATTAATAAATACTTCCTAATGGTCTAATACCATCATCATTAGAATGGTGACGTTGCAAAAATGATCGCAAAATCTTTTCACGAATAAGGCGCAAAGGTGCAAAGATTTGGTGACAGAAGGCTTTTTCACAACATTTACAATGAAACAAGTTAATCACCAAATTTTGGAAAATGAGCCAAGGAACACATTTCTTGATTTTAAGAGAGATTGAGATGGACCAAGAGAATTTGAGGTTGAAATCACCTTATGGTGAAGGTAGAAAAAATGTTAGAATTGAAAGTATTCAAGGAACATATTTGGATGACCTTCAATGCTAAATCTATCGTAAATAATACAATTTACTAGATAGCCATGTTAAGCAAAAATCAACATCGAAATCAAAGAGTACATAATAAGGAAAATATTGTTTTAGCCTGAAATGAAATAATTTGGAACATGGTAGACAAACACAAAACTATATGTGCACATAGTAAACTATATCTGCTTACACCACAAAATTGGCTAGGGTCCAGTGGGCCAAGTCGAGTTTGAAAGTCGCAAGTGAAGCCTGCGTGTTGTAAATCATTTCCTAGCCTTCGAGACATCAGTGGGAATAAGCCCAAGTTTGGGGGAAAGTGGTGGAGTTGTTGTAATACCCTGTCCGTTCGGATGAAATTTTCCTGTAGCGTTCCGACCAGTTCCGACAAGGTCTCCAATGGAACGACATTCAATTTTGAATGATCTCAATATGATTTCATTCTTGAATGTTCGAGATAATGTACGAATTTTGAAAAGATGTTATTTTTGTAAGGTTGGGTGTTGTCGGACATCGGAAATGATTTGCAAGTCTAAGATTCTATGCCTCTAAGAATAATATAGAAAAAAACTCATTACTAGATGAGATAGTAATTGTTAAGAGTTCATGCTCAAGGTATCTTTTTTTTGATGTGTTTTGAAGCTTCATATACATTCTCTCTTG
>CAODLS012962201.1:0-23980 GCA_948243855.1 Flueggea neowawraea
GAAAATGAAACAAAAACAATAATTTGTCACATCCATAACATGATACTTTTACATGACCATGACTGGTTTAAGGATCAGAATCTAATCTTCTGTCAAAATCAAAGCAACAATCATAATAACAACACAATCCACGACCACATCCAAAACGATCATTGAAAAAAAAAATCACCAATCCATCCTTAATCAACAATAGAACAACGTCACCAACTTAATCACTAGTCACCTTCAAATACACAACAAACAAAGCCAATTCAACAAACCTAACAGCTTCAACACGCAGATCTAACACGAAACCAACAAAAATTGTCCAAATTCACAAGTGGGTCAAGATGAGTTGAAACAAAACAAAACCCATTACAGCAAACAAAGAGATCCATCGACAAAACAGTATAGAATGGTAAAGTCCATACCTTTCTTGACCAGCAGTGTCCCAAATCTGAGCCTTGACAACCTTGTCATCAACATGGATGCTACGGGTGGCGAATTCGACGCCAATTGTGGATTTTGACTCAAGACTGAACTCATTTCTCGTGAATCTCGATAAAAGATTGGATTTTCCAACACCAGAATCCCCAATCAACACCACCTTGAACAAGTAGTCATAGTCATCATCAGCCCTGTAACCTCCCATTTCAGTTATTACAAGACAATTATACAATTGGGTTATGTGCAAATGAGTGTTTATGAATGATTGTGTGTATAAAGATGGGTTGTTTATGGTTGTGGTGGTGAAATGTTGGATCTGGGAAGGGCGTGTTTGTTTTAAAATGTTGGCAATAAAGTTTCTATGAAGAAGAGAGAAGGAAGAGAGAGCTTAGCTTGTTTAGAAAGGAGCGCTGAGATTTGTATGTAGGACACACGCACACGGTGGTGGGCGTGTGATCTATTCAATGCTTTTAATATTCTTCTTTTCCTTTTCTTTTAAATTAATTAATTTTTTATGCATTATACGTTATATATGTTTTATTAAATTATTAAATAATTATATTTAACATCTTATTTTATTTTAATTATGATAAATATATAAATTTTATATAAAAAATTTATATAGTTATAATATATATAAAATAAAAATTTTGATCTACATTAAATTAATTAGTTATTCAATAAAAATTTAATGTAAGAAAATCTTAGTAATTTATTTTTTTGTTATAATGATTAAAACATTTGCATTCTTTGATTTAATTTTTAAGAATATATATATTAAATTTATCTATATCAAATCTCTTTAAATTAGTAATAAAAGAAATAAAAATTGATTTGTCAATTAACTATATAATAGTGTATTTAACACATTTTCAAGTAATAATAACATAGATAAAGAGTACAAATTAGTGAACAAGTAAAACTAAATGGTGATTACTTTATTATCTTTTTAATATTATCTTTTATTTTTATTTTTATATTATTTAAAAATATATATTATTCTAAAAATTAAGTGTAAATTCAATATAATTACAATTTTCCTTTACCTAATTTAACTGCACTAAACTCGATTGAAATTAATGATGACTATTAAACAATAAACATATAGTTGAGTGAACGTTATACTCAACAATCTTCGTACTTCTCATAGTTGTCAAACTCATATTTTTGTTGAGACATATTAGTAGATTTCTTCTGAAAATAAATAGAAAATTTTCAGATCTTATAAATCTGAGCATGAAAGAAAATAGTTACAAGATTATTATACTTATTGAATAGTATAAATATAATCAAAATATAAACAGATACTTAAACTCCTATTGTAAAATGATATACCTAATTTTTCTACAACAATAAGTCAATTAATATAATATTCAAAGTTTATTTATATGGGGTGAAATATATATTTCAAAAGATTAGTGTGTAAAAACAAAGTAATTGTGAAACGGATGATATCATTATTAACACATAATGATATCAATAATTTCATTATCTTTAAAATGAAATACGCAATGTATATGGTCTAAGATAAAAGTCAATTGAGAAAGCAAATTGTTTTTCTAATAGTTTAAGATGATCAAACTGCTGGCATGAAATAAGGCATTACAAATTGTTTAAGATAATTATCTTTAAATTTTAAGATAATTATAAATTGTTAGATGTTTTTAAAATGAAATTTAAATTTTTTTAAAAATAATTACAAATAGTTAGATTTTTTTTTGAAATAGATAAAGTTTAGATTTTTTGTTGAGATGATTACAAATTGAAATTAAATAAGTTGAAGTATTAAAACTATAATTTCTTAATTTCTGTGAAAAATGATTAGTGCTTATAATTAGGAAACGAAGTGAGTATTTGTTTAGGAAACATTGACTATTTTTTTTAACAAATTGGGCACTTATTAACAAACTTGCTTAAATAAAGAGCAATTTAAAGGGTTTATGAGAGAGAATTCTAACAGAGGAAGCATTGATATGTTTTACCAATTTAATTTAATGACATGAAATAGAATTACTATTATAATGTAGTTGATCTACTTTGCCAATTTCTTATAGTCACCCAATCCAAATTATAATCTATTCCATTTCCATCCAATTTCTTAAGGCAGTGGCGAGTTGTTAAAAGAGTTCATTTGGATTGGAACCTTCAGCAGAGGATAATAATTACAAACTTCTCGGCAACTACTTTTGAACAAGTCTTTCAATTTTCAAATTAGTGGTAAAACACAATAATTTTCTAAAGAAAATCCTAGATTTATTATTTCTGATTTTTCAACAAAGGCATCTATTTAGAGTACTAAAATTTCCAAATTTAGTTTCTACATTTGCAATGAGATTATTCGACGTGCATTCACACGGTTTTAGCTTCTCAGGATTCTTGTTTGTCAGTGTCAACTTCACAAGGCCGGACCAAGAAAATAAGACCATGACAAAATCAAACAAGAATTTGAACACTAACTTTTGTTTTTCGCTTATTCGACGACATAATTAACGTTCATGTTTTTGAAACAGAAAGCCAACTATATAAAGATTGTGAAAGGAAAGTCTGTCTTGGCTTGATTTGGATCCGAGAGTAAGAAGTAGACTTCTGCTGTCATAGTTTCTTCAGCAACTGTTTATGTACTTGCCATTACTGCAGAAATTCCACAGGCCACAACTCACATTCAAAGTATATCCCTTCATAAACTCAAATCTTCAAGGTTTGTGTTTGAAGTAGATTTGGTAAAGTAGATTGTAGAAACAGATTGTATAGTGAAGAAATAAAGACAGTGACACGTCTTTCTAGACGAGATAACTTTATGTTGAATAGTGAAAAACATTGTGAAGGTCAAACATCTTTTTAGATATAAACTGCTCTATACAAAAACAATCTACACCGAACAATCACTGTAACAACCAAATCTAATGGCACTGAGTCGAATCCAGTACTAAAGATTGAAGATTCCCGGAGGAAGCAAAACATACCTAAAAAAACATAGCTGGTTCCTTTCTTAATTCAAGTGTATACCAGAAAAACTTAATGTTTAAATGACACAGAACGACTGAAACAATAATCTGTATCATAAGGAACAAATTGCTTCACGGGGGCTGAAAAAGCAAATTGGTGCGCTATCAAACTTGAGTATGATGACAAGAAAGATGAAATACTGTCATTATTGTTTCATCCCGCTACAATATGTTCTCTAGCCTTAAGGCAAAGAATAATTAAGTTGAACTTTCAAAAATGTACCTATAATGAGGCAGGCGAAAAGAATTATGAATTCTGTAGGTACTTACACTGTTACAAAAGAAAATTCAGGTATTCTGTCGCAGTTTTGTCAAGGTTGATTTCACTCCTTCGGCTTTTTGCTCATAGCTTTACGCTTATTAACATCTAAGTATCTTTTCCTTAACCTTATGGTCTTGGGTGTGACCTACATTTGCAAGAAAAATGCGATATCAGAAACATCGGTACAGTGGGGGATATTAGCTATACTGAAAGAATATCATTGAAGCTACTCTGCCGTAAAATCAGCTACATCTGAAACATATTTTACTTAAATGCAGTAATCAGATAACCAAGAATTAACAATAAATATCTTGAAATACTCTTTCGATTATACCTCAGTAAGTTCATCAGAAGCTACATATCCAATGGCTTCTTCAAGAATCATCTGCACAAAACAGCATTCTGACGTTAATAGCTGCATGTCAAATACGATTTTTTTTTTCTGGAGTTTGCTTTTAGAGAGAAACTGAAATCATTGCAGTGCATTCCATTTATAAGTTCTTAACATCCAAAATGTTCCTGAAAAGTCATGTCTATTTGCATCCCATCTAAAAATGCACAGATATATATAACTGGTAAATGGAGTATCATAAATCACAGAAAAAGCTATGAATTTACTCAAATGAGTTAAAAAGACGATTATAGAAATAGAAGCAATTACATGGAAAGGCTAAAAGTCATCACATACCAGACGAGGTGGAGTTAATTTCACATTCTCATCCGTGGAAGCAGCACGAACATTGATAAGTTCCTTAGCCCTAACTGGGTTAACCTGTAATAGAGAAGATAATTACGATTACATTCCTCCTGGAAGAGTATAATACACAACAAGAGGGGCAGAAATCAGTCTTACATCAAGATCTGAATCCCATGAATGTTCACCCACAATCATGCCATCATACGTCTGCAAAAGAATTAGCAGAACACTTTTTAAAATTTATATAACCTACTTGTGCATTAATATTTTTCATATGCAACGGTCAACTAGGTTTATAATGCCCTTCGTAGCACTTCCAGTAAAGAAAAAATAAATTATAACGACAAAATTTCCCGACAGCTGTAAAATTTGTTGCAGGAATATACATGAGATGCATTTAGCAGAAAGGTTTTAAGAGATTCAAAGAAGACTCAATTGATCCAAGAAGTAGACTAGAGATGCATATGCAGCAGCAATAAGTAACAGCTGTAGAATGGACTTCCGTGAATAAAGCTTTGTATTTGCAAAACAATTACCTCCATCCCAAGTGTTACAAAGAGTATCCCACGAGCTTCTAAACTCATCAATGCATGAGCTTTGATGGTACCAAAGCCCATTGATACCTATTCACCAATGCAGAAAACTTGGTCAGAGACATTGAATTAACCAGATAACAATTACTGTTGAGAACCAAAACAAAAAGGTAGCAGCAGAAGACTAGTTCCAGTTGAATTAATGGAAAAGCAGAAGAGCATATTTGAATTTACCAATACTCCCTTCCTAACATTTCCAAGTGAGCCCTGATTCTTTTCATAGGCTGAAAACAAGAGATATAAAATATATGAGTATGATATCATTTGAGATTGAGGAGAGAGACACAACAAAGAGAACCATAAAATTCCACCAGAACATATGCAGAAAGTTGAAAACAGAATACACAAATGAAAGATTGGTGACTCGGAAATTCTTTTCCGCACTTCACTTTGCAATTCATTGAGTGAATTCTACTTTCCCCGACTTTTGACCAACAATAACCTAAATCAAACGAAGAATAGAACGATAAATATATTTTGATCAATGATTCAGCAGGGACTCAGTGTGCTGATCTGGAAAGCAATTTATCATGTATGAAATTTTCCACCCTAAGTAAGACCCACAGACTACGCTGCCATGCAAAAGAATGTCCACCTTCATTGTGATTATTGAAAGAAGAAATATAATAAGAAGTAAACAATTTAGAAAGAAAGAGAATTATCTCAAGTAGTGGATGCATACTCAAAAAAGCACGATGCATAAATCCAGAGCCACGAGTCACTGCTGAACACACTCCTGTAACCAACTAGGCCCCTGAAGAGCATAATTAAAGAAAGCATGTGATGTTAGACGAAAGGATAATTAAGGGAAAACATAATTAAAAAGGATTTGGCATCTCAAATCCTAAATGTATGAGAAGAAAAGTTTGGCAAGCAGTGAAGAGCAAGATGAAGAAAACAAAAATGAAAATATCAGCATAATAAGCATGCAAAAGTACTATAACTCTCCAGATAACTCATGTACTGACCTTGATGGGCAAGTCAAAGACAACCTAGTCCTGCCAAGATTTCCAGGAACAGGACCCATATCAACAACCTCAGCTCTTCTATGTGATAGAGCTTCCATAACTGATCCCACATGCTCTTCATCAACCTGAAATAACTCATTGTCTCTGTTTTAAATAAATCTTATGAGCTAAAAGCCAGCACATGAATGAACATAATTCTTACCTCAATGGTTACTTCTTCTATTGGTTCAAGCTTCTGACCATTCTCAAATATGTACCTGATTCACGAAATAACGGCCATAAACTAATTAAATCTTGCTAATTAGGTAGGAATCTTCAGAAAGGAACCATGGAGACAGTCCTAGCATTATTCATCAAGTTGCTGTTCTTACTCAAAAGTGTAACCTCTAGGTTGCAAGTCCGAATTTCCCAAAATTTTTAAATTGTTCAAGCTGTATTCTAATGCATTCTGTGATATATGGGACCAAAATAAAACTGAACATATGAATCGTAGCCATCATTGAGACTTTTATACCATGGATTTATGTATATGCATATATCAACCTCTTTCTGTTAAGAAAAAGTGAAGGATTCAAATCAGTAAACCCACTTAGTTGCAACAATATTGTGAAAAGAACATACATGACCCTAGGTGGTGAAATAGAAAGTTCAAATCCTTCAAGCCTCGTGTTCTCAATCAAAATTCCTGCCCAAGGAATAAACCAGAACTATGTTAGCAAAATTAAGGGTTCAAATGTGGGAGGATCAAAGATGTATCAGTATGAATCTAAAGAATTGCCACCTTTAATCTCTAAAATGAAATAACAATACAGGATATAATGCAAGTGGGGACGAACCTAGTTGAAGTTCTCCTCTCCCTTGAACCTCATATGAATCTGATAATCCAGGAAGCACATTTATGGAAAGATTAGTTTCAGCTTCAGCAGCTAAACAAGAACCAATTTTTCCTCCAGTCAACTACAAACATAACATCAGTGTAACATTACCTCATGCTCAGATACTAAATCGAATAGCATGCAGACCCTCATGTTCAGATACTAAATCGAAAATCATGCAGACAAAAATTCATACTGACACCCATATCCGGCATTAAGGCAACAAAATATCCAATGCTATACCAAAAGGCTTTTGTAGTGACATAACATACCAACACTAGAGGGGAAAATAATAATATCCTTCTTATCCTTACATGTGATTTGTATAAAAACTGTTATCCGAAGAGATGTAAAAGTGTAAGCAGTTCAAATATGTGAAATGGTTTGTCAATATGCTTCACCGATGGATTCAACTGTGAAGATAATATAGAGCAGACTATGAGAATAGTCATTTTCAAATTGAAAATGCGACTTCCCAATAGAAAAACCAATTCTGTACAGCTAGATCATTTTCGCCATAATTACCTACGTCAGGATGAAATGATGGCATTATCAAGTAAAATCTCTGACTAATAAAAAAAAGATACATATATATATACACTATAAATCAACGTCAAAGATGTAACTACAGTTTAATTAAGCACTGGTAAGTTCTGATTATGGAACAATTGAACCAAACAAACTTATTCCAGCAGAAAATATTTATAGGAGATGCTCATGTTCATAATTTTCGTCAAAACATTATAGCAGACTTACATGGGTACCATCCCGCCCAGCCAAAGGAGAGTCATTGACACCCAAAGTCATGGAAATGGTCGGAGGGTCAAGCTCAACAGTTGGTAATGGTGTCATAACCTAAAAGATATTGACATAAGTTTAGGACAAAATGCAATTCACGAACATGCTGACTAAACAAATTAAGAAACAGGTGATATGGGAGAACATTCATCATACTTTTGCAACAAATAAGATTTATTTGATAACAAAAATCGAATCTAAAACAGTAACAATAACAATGAAATCAATTCAATTTACAATTTTTGAAGCCACTGCTAGTGATCTTTTAAAAAATGAAGAATCTAGCAGCCAGTCACTTCCATATGGATTAACAAAAAAAAATAAAGGCCATATAGCACTTAATACAATAAGCTATTCTTGCATGCACTGAATCCTATGCATAAGAAAAAGTGCAAGGACAAAGTAGCCTGTTGACTCTTTCAGCAATCACACTAGCAATGTACCTCTACATTTGACACTGTGTGGCCTATTGATGGACTTGCCATCCCAGCCATTGATATTATATCACCAGCTCCTGCACTCTCAATCAGAACCATGCTTGTACCCTTCTTCTTCATTAGCTTCACAACCTACATGATCAAAGGACAACAAGTTAAACAGCAGCATCAGTATCGTATACGAAATTTTAGAACATATATATCATGTTAGATGTTACTCATAGTCTCAAGATACTTTGCAAAATTAGAGAACTTTTCTGGCCCATGTTAATCAACAAAAGATTAATGACATTGAGACAATAGAGTGGGTGCCAAACTTTTATGTGAAACATTCACATGTATGCTTGAAATGATTATTTTCTTCATTCTTGATATTTTTCATAAGTCAGACTTCAGAATAACATAACAAAAAGAGTTTTTTTAACAAAATAACAGTAATTTCAAAGGACAGAATACAAGCCAATTATAAGCATGGACGATTAGACTACAATTAACATTCAGTAGAACATAAACAGCAATTTGTAATGCTAAATTATGAAATTTTTAACTGACATAAAGGAAAATTTTTAAAAAAATTTAATGAGATACCAACCTTTCCTTCCTCAATTTTCTGTACCCCAGAATCAGTGTTTTTTATTCCATGTATTCTATCGCCAACCCGAATAACTCCAGAAGAAATTCTTCCAGTTAAGATTCGCCCAAGATAAAAGTCCTTCTCCATCATGGAAACCTGAAAGGAAACATATTAAATGAGAAAAAAGAAAGGAAAGAACATGCATATAAGCATATCCGTGATGTATGGACAGATAAAAATGCCAAATATATGAGAAAAAGGACAGGAGCACAAATATGCAACAAACATGCATCAAGAATTCAACAGAAACATCAGAGTTTTAGTCACAAACCAGCATCTGGAATGGTGCATCAAGGCTTGCTTTTGGCGGAGGAACATGTCTTATTATGGCATCAAGCAACTGTGACATATTCCTTGCATCAGCAGAAGGATCTTTGGTGAAGGTGGAAGATGCCCATCCTTCTTTGGCAGAAGCATAAAGAACAGGAAAATCCAGCTGCTCCTCTAAAACAAAAATATGGAAGTGCTATCATATTTCAACTTCTATCTAATTCACTAGGAAACAAAATAAATGCTACATCAAAGAAAAAAGGCATCAGCTCGTTGCATTTTTTTACCTGTAGCACCAAGATTTGCAAATGATCAAACAAAAGGCTCTCAACTTCATCACATCTCTCCTCAGAAACTGCGATAATAATGCCAAAGAACATGAGCACTATATAAATCTATACCAGGGTTATAAAGTTAAAACATGCTACATAAGTGTGTGACAGTTGCAACAAAGGATAAATTGTGTTGCAATGAAAAATTTTGAGCAAGTTGACATAAACATAAGATACACGTAATGATACCTGCAGGGCGATCTACTTTGTTTAGAAGTAAGATTGGGCGAAGACCATACTTCAATGCTTTAGCCAGTACAAATTTAGTTTGTGCAAGTGGACCTTCACCAGCATCTACCACAAGGATTGCTCCTTCAACCATACCGACGACTCGTTTCCCTCTCAAGAAATTCAAGAAAATGTTTCCCTCTCAGAAATTCAAGAAAATGTTTCCCTCTCAAGCCAAAACCAACTTCTAAAGTAGAAAAGAAACAGTATTTTTCTTCGACCAATTACACATCGTTTAATTAAGAATAGATTACAATAGTCAACCACACAAGACAAACTTTTCACCTCGTGAACTATAAATTAACATCATAATTTCCTCAATTAACAAGAACTCAACATCTTGGTATTTTCTACTAAATCCATTTTCACTTCCAAACTCTAAACTACATAATTCAATACCAAATCTCAGGAAGGAAAAAAAAGGCATACTTCACCAAAATCAGCGTGTCCAGGTGTATCAACCATGTTCAATTCATTCTCCTTCCACGAAATAGACGTAACCTGGAAATTCACAAACACCCTTTATCATCAACAGAAATTCCCGCAAAAAACACCACGAATTCCACAAAAGGAATACATAAAGGCAAGACCTTTAAAGCAATAGTGATGCCACGTTCACGTTCAAGGCTAATAGAGTCCATGGCACGTTCATGTGGTATATCAGCACCACACTGCCTCAATAACCGGTCCATCAGAGTGGTCTTTCCATGATCAACGTGGCCAATGACTGCCACGTTGCGGAGGCGAGAGGGATCCAGAGATGGATTTGGTGATGTGGGTATGGCGGCGGCCGGCGCGGCGGAGAAAGCCCGAGGGAGGAATGGGGAGAGGCGCGTGGAAAGGTGGGGTTTTGATGAGATGGGTTTTCTTGTTGAGGACCAGAGGCTACTGAGGAGAAGACCACCCACCATTTCTGGGAGAGATGGCACCAAAGATGGAAGCTTTGGTTGGGTTTAAGGTATTTGAGGTTTGTGGTTTAGGACAATAGTGGTGCGTGTGACTGGAGTTACAGCAGTTGAGTAGGGTTTTAGCTCTACAAGATCTGGGGTTTGACATATTGACTTCTTCCTTTGTTTTTGAGTTAATATATCGAAAAATTTTACTGATATTTTTGTGGTTTGGGCCACTGTTATCGGTTTTTTTTTTTGCCCATACCCACAAAGATGTTCATTAAAGCTAACCATCATTTTTCATTCTTCAAGAAATTTGATATGTATCCGATTAATTTTTGTTTGCTAAGTTTAGGAGTTAACCAAGAAAATCTTGGCCTATAGAAACTTGAACTTGTGATCTTATAGTAATTAAATATTATAAGTTTTTTTTTTATGCAGAGACTTTCCAGATAAACTAAGATTAGTCAAATGAATGTTATATGGTATACTCGAAATTTTGACCTATCCACTTTAATTTTTACTTTAAAAATGTATAATGATTTAACCCATTTTTCTTTTATTTAACGAAATGTTATTTACCTCAAGCCCTCAATTACAAGCAAATTAAACTTGTTGGTCGATTTTTATTGATTTTTTTTTAGTTTAGTGGTTGAGTGAAGTATCCCCTTTCTAATGAGTGAGGTTGAATCTTCTTTTTGTTTTTTAATGTACAACAGAAGATGTGAATATATTGTTCCGAGACAATTCTAATGCCATTATGCTATGAGAGTATTAATTGTATTTTCAGAAATATCCTTTTCTCAATTTTGAAGTCCATAAAGTTTGATTTCCAATTTGAATATTCAGTGTCAGGAAACTGATCAACTAGTATTAATCAAAGTTGTAAAACAGCTTCTAATATTTTAGAAGCATAAACACATATTACAAGTACATAAACTCACAGAGGATGTGTAGCAGAAGTAGCATACAAAAGTAGCCAAGACATTGGCATATACAGGAAGGAATTACATGGAAGAACATGTGTGAACTAGATTTGAATTTATAGAAACAAGCACAACGGCCTCGCCTTCCGCTTCTTCTTGTTCGGTTTTTGAGGCTGCAAAACAACCTCGATTGCTGCATCAAACACTGCCTTCACATTCTGCAGAATCACAGCAGATAATACGGCATTAAGTTACCCTCGAAAATGACAATGCTCTAATCCATCAAGTTATGGCCGTTCTATTGATATGTGAATATGATGATGGTAATATACGAATGTTTGGTAGTAAGAAACAGAAGTAATTTCTGCATCATGAGCGGTTGAATGATGAGTCTTGTCATCGGCCTTCACGGACCCGGTCAGTTCTGTTATTACAGTTATTTGCTGTTCATTCAGTTGTGATGATGTGAATGTTTATGTTAGTTATGGTTATGGCAAGAAAAACTTCAGCAGTTTCAGACAAAAAGAAATATATGTGATCCCCATAAATGTTTTCTTGTCTATTAACTAAGGACACTTTTCAACTATTGCTATGGAAAGGTTATTTCATTGTGCCAATAGACTTAAAACCTAATGATACTGAAGTCGTCTCTATCACCAAGAGATCAATGGTTGGACTTTGGTGGGAGCCAATGCAAAAGAAAAAAAAAAGGCTTGTTTCATGCTTCTGCAATGAAAAAAAAAGAGATCCGACTAACTTAACCTGTTGAGTTTTGGAACTGCATTCTATGTAAATAGCAGCACCAATCATCCTCTTCAGTCTCTCCCTGCCAAAATTGATCAGAAATTTAAACAATTCAATACATGGAATTGACAAAAATCCACTTTTTTTAATTTAATCTTTTCTTTCAATCAACAAGATAAGGGAAATCAACTGATATGCATCTCAGTGTTGTCAAAAACGCGCCTCATGGTGGGCCATTTAACATTAGAAACGCTCTTGAAGCGCGCTTTTAACAAGAATGCATAGGCGATTTTCTGGAGAGGGGTTTGAGAGAATTGCCTGAGCAGATGAGATTGGTGCGGCACCAGGATGATCCATCAAATACTGCTTGTCATCTCGTAAATCTGCAATCACAGAACCCGCTTAAATGTCAACAGAACATGAATTAAATGAATCAAAATCAATTGAAATTATGAGTCTGTTTCAAGAAAATTGATCTTTACCAAGTTCGGTTCCCACAAGCACAATTGGCACAGTTGGGCATAATGCCTCAGCTCAGGAATCCACTATAGTACCCAGATAATGAAAAAATCAATAAATAAAAACACATTTCAGACTCTGTATTCTTCCAAAATTAAGAACCAGGAATTTATGAAAACAATATATATTAAAACTTTTTGGAGATATTCTCATAACTAGCTCTGCTGATAAGAGAGAAAGCTAACAAGAACACATCTGCACCTTTATAACTCAGAGGCCTCAATCTGTTATAATCCTCCTGTCCTGCAAACATAAAAAAGATGAAATATTTTCACATTCACAATGTAAGAACCAGAATTTTCTTTACATTCGATCTCATTATCGAGCTTGCTTACGAGTCTGTGATACTCGTCCCGTTTCTGCTTGTTTACTATTACAGTCGAACATGAATGAGCTCTTATCGAGGCTAAAAACCAAAAAAGGAGAGGACTAACCTGCTGTATCCCACAATCCCAGGTTGACTGTGCTACCATCAACTACCACATTAGCACTGAAGTTGTCAAAAATGGTGGGAACATAATCCTAACAAAAATTTAAAAAAAAAAAAGTTTTAAAAACAGACCCTAAAAATAAAAACTTTGAACTCATAAACATGAAAATTAAATGAAATGCAGAAATCATACAGTAGGGAAAGTGTTGCTGGTGTAAGAGATAAGCATGCAAGTCTTGCCAACAGCTCCATCACCAACTGTGACACACTTAATGAATCTAGCAGTGCTCATCTTTGAAAGAAAACTCTGCAACCCTTTTTCTCACTCTATAATTTCTCCATTATACTCCAAAACATTTCAGAGAAAACTTCATAACAAGAGAGAATTAATGGGGAATTTTTCTTTTGAAGTTCTTCAAAATTTGAATAGGCATGGAGGGTGAAGATGTGGTGGTGGCATTTTAATACTAAAACTTTAGACGGAGGGACTTCTTTAACACTTTAGTTCTTTACCATGATTGCTAAATGGCTTTTCTGTTCCTTAAAGGGGAAGGACATGGACTAAAAGACACAAACAACAATGTTTGTTACTAGTAGAGTTTGTTATAGTTGGTGTAATTTTTTAAGTGTTGGAGAAGATAGAGTTTGAAATCATGAATACTTTAGAAAAAAATATGCACACATTGCTTGCTTAGTTAAATTAATTATAATCACTGCAAGTGTAGAGTAAGAAGTAAGTACCCACAAGTGCATAAAGCAAAAAGATAAATACATGTCTTTGGTGTCCACCAGAGGCATGAAAGACACATTTTATCTGTGTTAAATTTTGACACATAATTAGATACCACATTGAATGGAGAAAGAAATGCATCCTTAATGTAGCTGAAATGAGACAATTACAACTTCACATGTGTTTTACCTTAAATTTAACTTAGGAATATATCTATTGGTTATGCTAATTCTGAACGAATTTTATTTGTTAGTCGATGGAGATATGAATTTATTAAAGAACACATACTAAAAGAAAAAAATTTATTAGTGCTCTTATGCTAAATTGATTAGTCAGGTTTTGTAATTGTGAACAAAAATTTAGTATGTGCCTATAGTAACTAACAATCTACTAGAGCTACCTTCTGTTAAACAATTGACATCAACATACAACCATGAAGGATTTTTTCACAGCAAGAGAAGCACATAGCTATAAGATTTAACATATAATTGCCCTTATATATTTTAAATGTTATATGCTAATTTGTTGATAGCAACATATAGTAAATATTAGTATTTTTTCATTAAAAAATGTGTCACATAGCTATACTTTTCATTATTTAGTCACTTTGTATTCGTTTAAGTGATTTTGTCTTTCTTTTTTCTTTTCATGTTATTTCATAATTAGTACCTATAGTGTTCACCAAACTACAAGTCCATTGGTTAAAAATTTAGTTTTCCATTATCAAAAAAATAAATATAATTTTGATATTGAATTTTTTTTCTGTCTTACATATAGAAAAAAATTAATATTCGATCTCTTATTTGGACATGATTCTATTCAGAATCAATGGACTATTTTTGACTAAATTGAAGATATATATTCCTTTACAAAATTTAATCCTAAAATACTACTTAATGGCATCATAATTATGTAATAAGAGTGGGTGTGATTTGACATCGTAAGAATCAGACGGATAGAAATGTTAGAATTTTTTTTTTTTGAAATCAGAAATGTTAGAAAATTTGCAAGTTAAGAAATGTATGAATTTGCCTACTAAATATAGATTCATGATACTGCAAAATTTGGTCTCCTGTCTTGTTGTATTTTGACAATTGGATATAATAGAAACATTCTCCACACTTTTTCATTCTCACTTTGAATTTTTTTTTTCAGTATGTCTTTCTAAGATAGTAAAAAATTATACAATTTCCCATTCATCAAAGGAGAGTATATATAATATCATATTTGCTTCGTTTAATGTTTTTATAATCGAATTCTGATTTTGCATACTAACAATAAAATAAAATGTTAACTCATTGAGGACATCACTATATGTCACTGTTACATGAAACTAGATTTTAATCCACAAATTATCATGCTTTATTGTATGTTATGTGTTATGTACTACCTCGTCTAAAAGTTAAGAGTCGCTTATGAGTATTTTTTTCCTTTTAAATCACCAAGATGTTTTTTAAAGGGCAAAACCGTGGAGGTCAATTGACCCAAAGTGAACAATACCTCGATCAGATGGATCTAACGATCATTGAGGGACATGATCCACAAAAATTGTGTCGTCTGTGGAAACTCCAGCAAAAAATTGTGTTTCGAAACTCTTTAACCTTGTCTAGCGGGCTACTAATGTGTCATGTATCTCACATTATTTAGGATTAAAACTCAAAGTCTAAATAACTAATTACTATATAAAATTGAAATTTAATGATAAAGATAAAAATTTAACAAGATATTGGTCGAAATTGAATGTTTACCTTTTACTCGGGATAACTCTAATAGTTGAAATGGTTTTTACGAAGAGCATATTATTGAGCTTATAATGCTGGGGTACGAGGTGACAATCTGGAAGATCTTTGAAGTGGGTCCTGAGAGATTGAATTGGTACTGATTATAAACACATATCCATGTGATGAAGATGATAATTCATTTAGAAAATGACCTGAATGTATATGTTTATATTCACAATCACAATATCAAATTTTGTCGACAATTTTATTCTTAAATACAATCATTTCATCTGTGACTCTGGCTGCTCAATTTGCATTAGTTTTTTCTTAGTCAAAAGTATCAAATTAATTTGTTTTGCTTTATTGACAAGGGACATTTATAAGCATATTCACGATTCTTTTTTCTTTATTGATCTTAGGGCCTAATACGGCATGAGCAAAATTTAGTGGTTAGTATATTCAGAACAATTTTTTTTGATAGGTAGACAAATTTTATTTATAAAAAAAGTGTTAAAATGTCAAAAATTAATTTGTTGAAAATAAACCAAACTATTTTTTTTATAAGTTACTTTATTTGCTCCATCAGAAATCGAACTATCGATCTCTTAGTGTTTAAGTTGATTTTATTATCAATAAGTGAGAGCATGTCTAACAATACTCCTTATTTCACTCTACAAACAGATATGTTTTAAGAGTAATGCTTAACATCGCAATTGTGATACATATCATACGTTTAAAAGAAAATAGAAGTGACACTAAAAACCATCCAATATTTCACAATATTACAGTCATGTCCTCAAAAGAATAATATTATATTGAATATGATACAATTGAGATACAAAACACTTCCGATATTTTAATCAAATTTTGTGTTTAACTCGTATTGGAACTTGTGTAATATTAATTATTTTAATATTTTTTTGAATATTTTATTGATAAAAGTTAACAAAAATGTATGAAGTTGAATAATATCTCTATATAGAGAGAGAGTCTTTATTGAGTTAGATAAATTTTTGTTAATTTTTATTAATAAAATATTAAATTGGCAAGTTGAGTAATGAGTGTGAGTAATGGTATTATTTGAATAAAATATAATATTTTATGAAGGATTATAAGTAATAGTGTTGGACATGTTTACGAGTACATTGATAGTAGATCAACTATTAATGGTCTAATCACATAGAATGGTATTGGAATAAATAGAAGTAAAAACTTATACAAAAATTCTCAAATCTTAATTACTTGTATAGATGATTAATTTTTTATTGGTCATTTTCATTTTCAGAAAATCAATAATAAAAGAAAGTCCAGTCAAAATGTGTTAAAAAGCTAGTGTGTGTTTGAAACAAGCTAGCATATATAGAGGTTGTGTCACCGTGAGGTAAAAGAAAAGATATATAAATTATTATTATTAGACCAAAATATAAGATGTTGACTAACTTTGGGGGCCTGTAATAAGACCCAAATAAATCTAATTAAATCAAGTTAATTATGTTGTGTTTCAATTAAAATTACGATTTTGATAAAAATTACTTTTAATTTAATAATTAGTTATATAACATATTTTTAAGTTTAAATATGTTATATGCCATTTTTTAAAATCTGATTTTTAAAAATACCACATTCAATCAAATAAAAGTCCAATTTTATGTTCCATTCTGTCAAATTTTTTTCTCTCTCCTCCTTTCTCTCTCTTCCTCTCCTTTCTCTCACACTCTCGGTTCTTCTCTCCTGCTCTCTTCTCCTTATTATGAAAACCTTAGCCGCTCCCTCACCTTCTTCTCTCAATCGCTCCTTCACCTGCTCATTGCCACTCTCTCCTGTTATCATCATCTCTCTCTCGCTCTTCTGTCTCATTCGCCTATCCCCTCTCTATTTCGATCTTCGTGGTTCATCGCCTTCAAACAACGACGCCTTCACCACCATTCCTCTCGCCAGCTTCCAATGTTCTCGGCATCTCTTCTCCTCCACAGCCCCTCCACTTGTCGTCTTTTTCACCAATCGTCTTCAAAGGCGAACAAATTTGAATCTTTGCCGCTTATCATCAGATCTGTTGCTCTCGATTTCTCTCCGTTGCTGCTTCGCTCGCCGCTGGTCGCTGGTTCGTGTGTTGCTCATCGCGCGAGGAAACAGAAGGTGATTTGGAAGTGTGAGGTGGTGAGGGTGTGGTTTGGCTGCCACACATGTTCTCCATAAACCCTAGCAGATTTTTTATTGTAAATTTAGCTTTTAGTCCCTAAAATTTTTGTTTTTCAATGTAATGGTGTATAGGTGTACATGTGACCCAAATTTTAATTATATATTTTTTTGTAATTATAGAATTAATTTGTAAAGTTGTATTAAAATTGTTTTATTTGGTTTACAATGGTTTAGTATGGTGTACAACACTTAATCCGAGCTTCTGAAGACCCTGAAGACCTCTAAAGACTCCTTGAAGACATATGAAGACTCTTTGAAGACCTCTGAAGATCGTCTAAAGATTTTTAAATAATTTTATAGATCATTGTATACTTTTGAATGTCTTTTGAAATTGATATTGTGTACATTTTTTAAGACCTACTGAAGACCTTTAAAAACCCTTTGAAGGTCATTTGAAGATCATCTAAAGATTTTTAAAGAATTTTGTAAATCATTGTATATCTTTGAAGGTCATCTGAAATCAAATCTGTATACTAAAAAATATTAAATAAATTAAAATTTATAAATATCGTGTAGAACGAATATATATACACAAATAATTTAGTTTAATATAAAAACATAACACTGAAAATTTTTTAAATCAAATTTATTATAAAAAACTACTGAAAACCTTTTAAAGACCTCTGAAAATCAGATTTTTTATGTGCTAAAATTCATTTTTTTTCACAAAAATATTGCGATTTCTGGCAAATATGACATTTTTCAACTCAGTTTTATTTTTCTAGTATTTTGAAAAATTAAAATATTGAATGAGATTTGTCAAAATTAGTGTTTTATCTTGTTATAAAAGTGTGATTTTCCCCATTAAATCTCTATTTATACCTCTGCACCGAGAATCAAACTTTTGACCCCTTATTGCTGGAGTACTTGACTCTAGTACCAAAAGAATTTCCATATATGAACTCTAACGTGATTTTTTTATTATTATTTGATATATCATTATAATACAAAAATATATCGAATTCCATATTTCACTGTTTTATTCTCATTCTTTACTACAAACTCATAGCGTTATTCATAATCTATATAAATATAATAAAATATTGAGAAAAATTCCTATGAAAAATGAATATATGCAGAATAGTAGCAAAGCACATAGAGAAGATGGTGGGCAATTGACCACCTTATATTTTTCATTTTTCATATGTATATGTAATATTTTTTATTTTAAATAATTAATTTATCATCACAATTTTACATATTGACCACCTATTCTTCAAAAAGAAAAAAAAAAGAAAAAAAATATTGACCAGCTAATAATCCTTAAATTATTCATGTTGTTCATTTTAACTAAATTTGTTAACCGTGTTGTCATCTATTCTTTTCCTTATAACTGAAATTAAATTGTCTAATTTAAAAAAAAGTATTAAATTTTTTAATTTTTTAGTATTTCAAATTTGATTTCATATGACACTTGGTTATTTTTTGTATATAAATATTGCCAAAGATTGATATTATTTGTACTTTCATAGAACAATTACGAATATTATTTTTGGAAAGTAAATAATTTATCAATTATTTTTAGCTTTTATAAAATGATATTAAAACATTTAATTTTTATATAAAATATTTATTTTTAATATTCTATTTTGCCCACCTTCTCCAATTTTTTCCCCTTCGCCCCTGATGGCGAAGCAGTACTCGTGTGGCTTGATGGTATCAATGTTATAATTTACAAGTGTATCGTTAAGATTTAGAACTCTAACAATAATATCATTCAACCCTTATAATGTGTTGGAAATTATATACGATGCTATAAAAATTCTATCCAACTGAAATCTGAAAAAAATATCTGAAAGATATTTAAATACTAGATGATTCAATCGAAAATATAATTAGACGTTAAGACAGCCTCTAAAAGTATAGAGATAGATTTTTTGGATTTATTTAAGGTAAATATATAAATAAGATTTCTTTCCTTTATAACATCAACCTCTAAAATAGTAGTATTTACTTCGGCCTCTTATTCTTCCTATGATCTACCTAATTAAACCCTAATCAACTCTTCACAAACACCATTTATTCACCTTTTTTTTAATTTTTTTTATAGTGGCTATCTTTTCATGTACCACAGGCAACCACTTTGTTCTTCTTGATCGTCTTTCTGCATTGTATATATTATTTATACTAACATCTTCTTTTTCATTCACAACAAAAAAACAACGTATAACTTTATCTAAGGTTTGTATATTATTTCATTGCTTTTTGATTTGAGGGTTCCGATTGTTTTTATTACTATTGTTTATATTTTCACTAATGTTTATGTTTTTTATTAGTAGTCGGTTTTAGTAACAATGCATAGAAGCGGTAACAATTGCAGCAGCAATAACAACAACAATAACAATAATAATACATCGCATCCAGCATGCGCTGCGTGCAAGCATCAAAGGAAGAAGTGCGGGGGAGATTGCATACTAGCGCCATACTTTCCGGCCGAAAAGTCCCGGGAATTCCAGGCAGTGCACAAGCTTTTCGGTGTCAGCAACGTGTCTAAAATCGTCAGAAGTTTACACAAAGATCAGAGGAAGCAAGCCGTGGATTCATTGACATGGGAAGCATTCTGCAGGCAAAAAGACCCTGTTTTAGGCCCGTTAGGAGAGTTCAAGAGAGTAGAAGAACAACTCATACTGTTCAAAGCACAAAGCACTCACATTTTAAGCCAAAACATGAACCCAAAACAACTGGTGCAGTTACCAAAACAAGCAGGAATGATGCAGAAGGCAATGCCAGGAGTAATAGTGTGGAATAATGGAAGTAATGTGAGTAATGACATTAACAATAAAGGAGTTAATGTTGGAGCCAATAATAATGTGGTAAATTATGGTATTGATGATGGGATTATTGATTCAATCCCATATAGCTACCCTTTACATTATATGCAACAAGTAGCTCCAGCGAAACCAAAGGTGAAACAAGAAAAAAATGTTCATTCTCTTCTTGTTTCACAGCAACAGCAGCAACAACTTCAGCAGGATGATGTGGTCATTGACTATGATCAAGATCAATACTACCTTCCAGGTAACTCAACATGAATAGATTAGTTGTCGGTTCGAGCCCGATTAACCACTTCTAATATCGATAGCGAATGATTTAATCAAAATAATTATATAATTCAAAATTTATAACTTAAGAAATTTTATAATGAATCTAATTTAGTACTTTTGGACCAACGTGAGTCACCTTGAAAAAAAAAAGTTTACAAGTTTTAAAAAAAAACTTATTCACGTGACTATTAATTTAATTAATTTAGTTTTGAAAAAAAAAGTTTACAAGTTTGTACGTGTTTTATTCACTCCTAATTATGAGATGCTTTCCATCTATTTCATTGTAGGGCAATATGATTCTATGAATGACAAGCGAATGGACAGTTCACCTTGGAACGGCCAACAATAGTTTAATTTCTTGCTGAAGATTTGCTGGTTCTTTTTTTATTTATTTTTTTACTGTTTCCCGACTAAGCTGTGAAACTAGAGAATGCAATAGTAGCTGTTTATTATTGGTCTATATTTGTCGGTGGGAAATTTCAGGCCACTTAGAAGAGAGAATTTAATTAGAATAGAAAAAGATTAAGACCATTGTTCAGAAACTGTTCAGTTTGTTATATATTGAGGGAAATATATTGCTTCTTTTTTCTTTTATGTTCAAATGCAGATATTGCAGGAGAGGTGCGATCTAGACTTTCTGCTTTCTTTTTGTTTTGTTTTCCTTTTTCTCTTATGTGTGTCTTTCTTTTTGTGTTTTTTTTTTCTTCTCATACCTCCACGGTATTCTTCCGGTTCCAGTACAAGTGAGGGTTGATGAATAAGATATAAAAATTGAGAGTTTGATTTCAGATGAGAGTAAATAAAATGAGTTATAAAAAAATGCAATAAACATCATACAAAATAAATAATAAATTATAATTTTTTAATACCCAATTTTTTAATTTGTCGGCCACACCCGGCCCTTGCCCCTGAACCAATTATTAACATGAAAGGAACAACTTATTCAGTTTCATTGCTTAGACCATATTGGCAGCCAAATTAATTCTTCAAAGCTAAGAGAGAATTGATTTCAAAAAAAAAAAGCTAAGAGAGAATCATCATTGATAAAATTAAATTTCTCATAAAAAGGATTGACTAAGGTTGTAGGTGGGTAATGATTAATGCAAATCTCTTTCAAAACTTCCTACACACAGTTATTGCACTGAAAACAAGGTCCAAGACCTATCATTATTATTTTATCACCTTTCTTTAGCCTTTTCTTGGCCTCCATATACCCTAGAACATACCACAGACCATCCGACGATGTGTTTCCGAACCGGTGAAGTGCCATTCTTGTTGGTTCAAGATCATATTCGGTTAGTCCCAAACTCTTCTCGCACCCATCAATGACTGCTCGCCCGCCGAGATGTATGCAAAAGTGTTGGATTCCACTCTTAAGGTTTAGTCCAAACCCGTAATTCAGCTTCTTGATCACTTTGCTCGTGTAATATGACACTGATGCGTAACAAAAAATTTCCCATTTTGGTAATACCTTAGGCAAAAGTACTCTAAGATTGATAGTTAGTGCTTCCTTCTCAACTTTTGTTAGGCGAAAACCTTTGAATCCAAGATCATCTTCGTTTTGGATGCAACATGTGTATGCGTCGTCATTTGTACCAATGTGTGTTCGAACTACACATTTGAGTTTCATTATGGCTTTGTGCTTTAAAGCTTTATTGTTTGTCAACAGCAATCAGCATCCACCTATTCGAAATAAGATTAGAGAGCATCATGGACCGGTCTTGTCCACAATACCAATTCCCTCCCATTCATTCGGTGCTCACGACAATGACTAGTGCATTTTTTGTGTTTTGAAGAGCTGGTGAACGAGTTCAATTGCTATAGAACTTGCACTACAAACTTGGCTAGGTTAAAGAGGATGTAGGTCAAGAAAGGTAAGAAATAAAATGTTGATTAATCGAAATCCATTTAAGGATGGGCCTTTTTTTTTAATGGAGAAGGTGTATATATTGCCACAGATTGAAACAGTAGAGGGCAAGCATTTTATAAGAAAATGTTTTTGAATATTATTAAACTTAGGGCACAGTAGTTAGTCGGGTAATTAATCACTAGATATGATTGAAGAGGTTGAAAGTCACATTCTGTTATTGATGTTTGTCAATATTTATACATCAATGCAAGATAAGTGATGTAGATACATATGACCGAGTTAAACTCTAAGTGGAATACACGAACTAAGTATATATTATCACCATCTATAGAAAACCTATATTAGGTTGGACTTTGATCTGTACTATGAGCCTTATCATATTTAATATGAATATCTATTCGAAGCTGCCTATAAACGGCTTTATAGCTGATCAATCGATTTGTAGCTTATTAATACTCGATTTTCGATAAAAACAAATAAACTTAAACAAAATAAACAGTGTCATCTATGAAATTTTACAAAAGATAAAGTTAAAATGACACTACAAGAAAATGCTGGAGTTGCAACGAACTTTTTGTGACAAACAATTTCGACACAAAAATTGCGACGAATTCGTCGCAAATCAGAGGGGATTTTACTTTGACTTTTTTTGCGATGAAAGACTTTTCGTCGCAATAAATTTGTTTGCGACAAAATTTGGGACGACATGGCAGTTTGTCGCAAAAAGTTGTACATTTTTTTAAAAATATATCAACATGCACTAAAAATTAAACCGACATCTTAACATATCGTAAGCAATTTGAGTTATTAATGAACCACATAAATCTATTAGTAATAACTTGTACAAATTGCTCTCATCAACGTCATTTATGAGCCCAACCACGTTCCATTCTTGTGAATTCATTCAAATTGACCACCGTCCATGACGTGGTTACAAACCAGAACTTTCAAACCCTCACTACACTATTAAGAAATTTTGCCTCCATCCTTCATACTTAAAAATATTCAATTTCACCCCTCAAATAATATTTGTGGTTCTCAAGCAAGTTTGAACCTAAAATAGCTAGTTGCGATGGCATGGATGAATTGAAAATTTCATGAAATGTCCACATATTAAGATTTATGCTTTTAGCTCAATTAGCAAATTGAGAAGCAAATAAGAGTAATTTGTGCCAAAAGATTTTGTATTGGAAGAGAGTGGCTTAAAAAGTTCATGCATGATGACATATGAACCTTCATCGACTAAAGTCGTTGGCCCATAAAAAGCTATATATACAATAATGTTGAGGCTTAGATTAAAGGAAATAACCCTTTTTATAGTAATTATGTAATCAATTGATATTATACGTATTAATTAAGAGAAATGTAGACTATTACTAATA